>PVIH01019568.1:0-34979 GCA_004025045.1 Sigmodon hispidus | reverse complement strand
CAGTGGCACAGACACTAAGACCAACAATCAATAAGTGGGATCTCCTGAAGCTAGGAAGCTTCTGCAAAGCCAAGGACACTGTCAATAGGACAAAATGACAGCCTACAGAATGGGAAAAGATTTTCACCAACCCTACAAGTGATAGAGGACTGATCTCTAAGATATATAAAGAGCTCAAGAATCTAGAGCCCAAAACCTTAAATAACCCAATCAAAAAATGGGGTATAGATCTAAAAAGGGAATTCTCAGCAGAGGAAGTACAAATGGCTGAAAGGCACCTGAAAAAGTGCTCTTCATCTTTAGCAATCAGAGAAATGTAAATCAAAACAGCTTTGAGATACCACCTAACACCTGTTAGATTTGCTAAGATAAAAGGCACAGATGACAGCCTATGTTGGAGAGGATGCGGAGCAAGGGGAACACTACTTCATTGTTGGTGGGATTGTAAGCTTGTTCAGCCACTTTGGAATGCAATATGGCGTATTCTCAGAAAATTGAGAATCAATCTCCCCAAGGACCCAGGAATATTACTTCTGGGTGTATACCCTAAAGAGGCACATTCACACTCCAAAGGTATTAGCTCAACTATATTCATAGCAGCATTATTTGTAATAGCAAGAACCTGGAAACATCCTAGATGTCCCTCAACTGAAGAATGGATTAACAAACTATGGTACATCTACACAATGGAATACTACTCAGCAGTAAGAAAAAATGATAACCTAAAATTCGCAGGCAAATGGATGGATTTGGAGAATATCCTCCTGAGCGAGGTATCACAAACTCAGAAAGATAGGCAGGTGATGTACTCACTCATTAGTGGTCTCTAAACAAACCAACAAGAAAAAACCAAGCATTCCCAAGCAGCAAACCACAACCACTGAACAGCTTGGGATCAAAAACACCCTGGACTGACCCTTCGGATCCCACTCCAACTATAGGAACACCTGACTCACTCTTGAGCGAGGGGGGACAAAACTGGATTTGCCAGGAGTGAGACTGAACTAAGCATTATTTGGTTAGTGGGACCATAGGACTGACTGCTGCCTGCCCAGGGAGGGGATGGGGAGTTGTGGAGAAGAAAAAATGACCTGATGTGGAGGGAGGGGGAAGGGACCTTGAATAAGGATATACAGGGTTGAAAAAAAAATATTCAGAGGGAAAGCTGAACACAAAGTAAATATATGTGTAGCAATCTTATTTGCATTATCACCCTTGATAAGTCATGCTTATGATTTTTATTCTCTTTATAGTTATTGTTAACTTATCAGCATTTTAAATTCATTTTGCTGTTTTTCTTGATAAACACAAAATAAATAAAGAAGAAGGAAAAAAAAAGAAAAAAGGAGAATCCAAGCGAACAAAAAGAAAATAAAAGCAATACTCAGGAAAGCGAAACAAAATTAATAAATCTGAGGCAACAGAAATTACACTTCGTACAAATTACACTTACAGTTAGAAATTCTACTTTTTCTTTTGAGCTAAAAGTTTCCAGTATGTGATGTCTATGAGTCACCTATAAATTAAGGAAAAATAAATTTTGTTTTGTTTATATTTCTGCTGCTTATTTTCTGGCTTCTATTATGTGGTTAGTGTAAGCAAAGTAGTGCAAGGTTTGACTACTTTCCAGTTCCACATAGGTGTATCCTTGTGGCCTGTTATGGTCCAACAAAAATATCAGTAACAAACTACTTCGTTAGTAACATTACATAAATTCTTCATGCTACTATGTGTCCTCCAAAATATCAACTGTAGTTGTTTGTTTCTGGAGACAAGGAAATTGAGAATGTATATATTACAAAGAAGTTGTTAATTTTATCATTTCGGGTTTTGAGTATCTACAGCAGTGATTCTCAACCTTCCTAATTCTGTGGCACTTTAATATAGTTCCTCATGTTGTAGTGACCCTCAACATAAGATTGTATTTGTTGACACTTTATAACTGTAAATTTGCCATGGTTATTAATCATAATGTAAATACCTGTGTTTTCTAATGGTCCTAGGCAAACCCTGGGAAAAAGTCATTTAACCTCCAAAGGGGGTTTTCCCAACAGACTGATAGCCACCAATATAGAGTGATTGAGGAAAGAAATGGTAGTTTCAAAGTCATTCATAATGTACAATTTGAATCACTCAGTAGGCTTTAAATAATACATAGGAATAAAATTCTAAGTAAGATGCTATATTTCTGGTGTATATGTCTTGAGGATAGTTATTCCTATGAATATGTTTAATATTTCTTATAAAATGCTTTGGACTTAAAGTGTTTCATATTTGACACACATAGTCTTGGTAAGAGAATACCAAGTCTAACCTGAAAATTCATTTATGTTTTATATAAAATTTTTAAAATCTATTTTATTTAATGTATAATAGTGTTTAGGATGTGTGTGTGTATGTGTGTGCACCACTTGTATGCCTGTGCCTGTAGAGAGGAAAAGATGGTATTGTATTCCCTAGTTCTGAAGTTACGGACTGTCATGAGCCTCCCTGTGAGTGCTTAGAATTGAATGTGGGTTCTTTGAAAGAGCAGTTAAACACTGAGAACTCTCTTCCACCCCTATTCATACATTATTTACACATACTTGGAAGCAAGGCACATTTTTAGAGTGTCTTTTTTAAGAATACTAATCACATGAGATATTATGGAATTTTATACTTGCGGCTATGAACTGAAAAGTTTTGTGGTTTGGATAATTTCTGTTTTATGATTAGATATCCTCTATGTGAATGAAATTTTTTGACAAATGTAATACGATGTTTGAGTCTACATTTAGTCAAATCAGCAATCTAAAATTTGTTCAGACATATTGCTGATGAATGATATTTCATATTGTTATATGTATTTTGCTAGATGAATTAATATACAGGACCAATAATGATTGGGTCACTAATAATTTCAGTGACAGTTTTCCTAGGTTAGCTCCGATCAAGAAAAAAAATGTATATTTTTTAATTTGTGCTTTGATTACTTGCTGCAGGATGGTTTTGCTGTGCACTGTAAATGTGTGTTGCTACCACTGATTAATAAATAAGCTGCTGTGGCCTATGACAAGGCAGGACAAAGTGAGGTGGGGAATCCAAGCAGACATTCAGAGACAAGAAAGGCAGAGTGAGAAGAGGCAGAGCCAGCTGTCAGGGAAACAATATGTTGGAACACAGGTAAGCCACAATCCATGTGGCAAAACATAGATTAATAGAAATGTGTTGAATTAAGATACTTAGGAAGGCAGACACAGCCTAGCTAACAAGAAGTCTGAGCCATAGACAAAACTAACATAAGCCTCTGTATGTTCATTTGGGACTAAGAGACTGCAAGACACAGGAAAACTCCTGCTACAATTACTTGAATTCAGTCTGTCAGACTTCATAAGAAAATGGGCAATTAAAGCTCAGAGATAAATAGAACTCATTAGCATGCTTTTAATTTTATTATTATTTTCTAGTATTCTTTCCTTAACAATCAAATACATCTACTACAGTATCTTGTGAATTATAACAGTAATTGTTACACAGAAAAATGAGTAGAAGAATGAAATAAGTTCTAAAGTTATTGAAGTACTGTCATAGATAACACACACATAAGTTCACAAAAAACAATAAAACTTTTGTATAGAATTTAAATAAATTTTATAACATTTATGCCATACTTTAAAAAATTCACATGTATAAATTTTATCTACAAAATTTAGTGATTTAACAAGCATTTAAAAATATAAAGAATAATTTTATTCCTCAAAATAATGTTCACATTTTGGGAATGTAGTTGATCTGGTAAAATTCTTGCCTGCTGTGTACCAAACCCTAGATCCTGAGCAAGGAAGAGCAGTACATTCTAGTACAATTAGTATTTCAGAGATGGAGGCAGAGAATCAGAAGTGCAAGGTCATCCTCAGTTATAATGTTAGTATGAGGCCTATCTGAAATATAGATCCCCTTCACAAAACAATGACAACAATAAAGATAATAATGGAATAAAAATGGAAGGAAATATTTTTGGTGAATTAAGATAAATCCTAAAGCTGACTTAGTTTTTCTCTATAAATAAGTCAACTAAGGAGCATGGTGAAAACTATCCAGCCACTATAACCTGAAATCAACATACCCAGGGACCAAGACATGTTCTACTGTTTCCCTTTAGCATGATGCTAAGCACTCACTTAGAAGGAGTAGGGGGTGTAATAGAACATTTCATCAAGAGATATGCTCTTATATCACAGGTATGCAGTATGCAACTGGCCTTCTACACTAGCCATTTTTCAACAAAATACTATACAATTGGATTCTGGGAAGTATGAGTTCTTTTCATAATATACAAAATATCAGCACAAATACAATTACATTTCTTTATATGCTGAAAAAAGCATTTATTATAAACCACACAAGAAGTATCATATATCTATAGAATTACGAATGGTTTGTTTGGAAGAATGTAGTTTAGAGTCCATAAATTAGAAACATATACCATTAATTGTGAAAATAAATATTAATCTTTATCCAATTTCTGTTTCTATGATTTGGGGCATGATGATATGTTTGAATTCTTAAGTGCACACATTGTTATCTTTAATTAAGATTTTAGAATCTCATGGGACCTACTTATAAACTGTCACAGAACTAACAATATAGTACTTTGCCACTTCAACAATTTCTCTTGCCTGTAATGATATTTTGAAAACAAATATATATTATAAAGTTTTTAAGATTAATTATGCTTTCCAAAATGGTTAAGGGCATTTTGGAAAATAACTAATAATGGATTCAAGCATTAGATGTTGGAGTTCACGTTCCTGACCCAGAAAAGAAGTGGAAGATAAAAAATAGTTTGCATATAGACACACTTTCAATGTTTTTAAAGAGAACTGTCCTTTAAAAATGCTTATGTTTAAATAAAAAGTGAGTTTAACAAAAGATTATTTGCTTTAAATATGTATGGGCACACATGGTTAGGTGGAAATAGTGTTCTAGAGTGACATTTTGCATATTCTTAATGTCTAGTTATTCTGAATGCAGTCGGTAGCCTTTCTTTGAACTTTATCATGCAACTAAACTACATATCCTGGTCTTAGAGTACATACATAAGCATGATCTTCTACCCAAGAAAAGTCCCTGAAACCTTGCCTCTCGTCTCTTGTCCAGGTGGGGCACTGAACTGGCGTGGAAGATTGAGAATGGGTGACATAAATTTTGTTGTCCTAGCTAGTTATGCATTTGGTGATCTTTAAACATCCTGAATTTGATAATCTGCTTAAATTTGAGAAAGGATCCCTGTGTCTTTGGTCCTGTCCGTCTTGAGTGAAAATGCCAGCAAAGATAGAGTAAAAGGCAAGTTGCTATCTCCATCACTTGCCTCCAGCCAAGGGTCCATAAACCACTTCTGAAAGCGAGATGATCTACCTTCTTTCCCTTGCTGCTTTATACCTTTGTACAACTGCTCAAAGGCATACTACTTTTATTCTCAAATTTACAATAACCCCCTCTATGCATAAATTTAAGATTCCCCTGTTTGATTCTTTTTCTTTCTCCAAGTTGGAATATTCACCCATCCAGTAGAGAAATCTGGGATCTTTCCACCTCCAAGCCAGGATTGTATAAAGCCTCAGAATAGGAACTTGAACTTAGGAAGGCAGACACAGCCTAGAGAATGGGCAAAACCCCACTCTCTTGTATACTGAATTGAATTTCCTTTTTTTTTTTTTTTCATTTTGTGGCCAGGTGAACCTGGGAGGACACACTGCTGTACCTTGGAGTTGGGTATAACTCCTGCAGGTTAGTCTGCTTCCATTCACATACATCAGATTTGGAGAGCTCCTTCCTCTCCAGGTTCCCGCCCATTCTTTCTATCTATATCCTGGGTCCTCTCAGGACAGTCAGGACATCCCTTTAAAATACCTATGGAATCACCAAAGAAGTTTTGTCTTTCCTGACACTTTTTGCTCAGGTGTACACTGTTTGTCCACCAAGTCAAACCAAACATCTCTCAATAAGAAAGTAAGATTCCATAAACTTTGCCTCATGGACTTTCCTGCAGAAGTGAGCTAGTGCACCAATGCACCCTTGCCTATCTATACACAGGCACAAATACACAGGTCTGAGAAAACAGCAGATGAGGCAGCCAGCCAGCTAGCCGGCAACTATTAAGGGCAAGTTTAAGTCCTTGTTGTAGAAAAAAGGAATGAATGCACTGTGCTTAAAAGGCATCAAAAGAGAATTACGAATGTGATTGGGGAAAGAAGATCAGGAAATGGTGACTATAAACACATAGACAGAAAGATACCTTTTACACCTGCTGTCAGAGGCGCACACTTGTCAGAGAAATCATTGTGGGTTGCACCAAATGTAATAAATATCCACAGCTCCTATATGTTTGGAACTGACAATCCCTGTGTTCTATTGGACTTCTCGCCATAAGCCCAGCACAGTTGAGGATGGGGACTCTAGGCGCTTCAGAGCCCTCATCTCTGTGTTCAGGGTCCCCTAGGCAGGTGCCAAGCGCTCCTCTGGTCAAGCAACAAGCGGACTATCTGGGGAAGGCCGGCTGCCCTGCTACCCGCGCGGGTCACCTCTCCCCGCCCCCATCCTCAGCAGCCCGCCGAGCTACTGGAGCAGGGGGGAAGGAGAAAACCGCGTTAGCCACTTACCCCTAGCTTCCTGCTGCGGATTTTCACGTAGCCCTGCTTGACTATGTCGTTAAAGTTGGAGGCCATGGCTAAAGCGGTCGGGCTCCTTTGCTGGGCAATCCGTTTCTCAGAGTCGACAACCTCTGTCCACCTCCCGGTTCACGCAGGTCTTGCATCCAGCCCGCCTTCGCCGGCAGTCGCGCCACTGCCAATTTCTCCCCAGGCTCCTGCTGGTGCGGACGCGGGGTCGCTAGTAGGGCCGTCAAGCACGGCGATCAGGGGACCGGGCCCCGAGCTGTTGAACAGCACCAGCACCTCGCAAGCGATCGTCACCTTTGCCCCTAGCCACAAGCGGAGCACCGCGGCCCGCGCCACCCCCAGCTGTGCCCCCCTCCGCGCCGCCGCCCCCGGCAGCACCCACGGGCTGGTGCCTCACTGGCGGCTCACAGCTGCCCAGAGCGCACCATAGCGGCTCCCTGGCGCGGAGGAGGGGGAGGGACGGCGGGGCGGACCATTGCGCCCGCTCAGCTCCCTCCCCCTTGCCCGCGGGCTGGCAGGGCTGGAGGATCCTGGCAAGATCCACTCCATCACTCACTTCTCAGGCAGGGATCTCTGCCTGCCACCCTCGCTTAGGGTACCGCTCCCATCAGAACCCTGTGCTGGCACCAGTCGCCCAGGAGTGAATTCCTAAAGATAAGGATACTCATTCCACCGCTGCTAATCTCGCCATCCCAAACTAGGCAGTGGGGACAGAGCAGTGGGGGACTTCACAGGTTTTCCGAAGGCAAAGGGGAGCAAAAGAACTGTTTATTTTAGAGATGGTGTGTAAATACATTTTTAGTTTTAAGCACACGTGGCCTTTCCAGGTCTTTGCCCTGTTGGGAAGTGTAAATCGAAGCCAAGCCCTTCCTGGTGCACACACAAAGAGACCAACCCTGCGCATGTGTCTAATCCTCAGGCTGCTGAAGTCAGAAGGAATCTAGAGGCAGCAGGTCGCAGATGTCTTCTACAGAAAAGGCAGTGATGCCTGGATTGACAATTGCATTTTGGTTAACTAGGGCTCTAGTGCTACTGGCATTTCATCTATTCAGGAAATAAAAGGCAGAAAGGTTATCTGTGGGTACACTGAAATGTTCAACTTGTAAAAATCAGATGAATAAACTTTCTCTTCTTAGTCTAGAAAAGCATAATAAAATTTGTTTTTCTGTAATGTAAAGACATAAAATTTTAAAGTTACATTCTTTTAGGTGATACTAGGAAAAGGAGTATTAAATTTTGGCTTCATCATTTGTGAGGAATTTATATTGAATGGATCTTCAAAAGACCTTGTAAAGTCTGCTTTACTTCACAACTATTTTTCTAGGTTTTATTTATATCGTCTTTTCTGTATTTGGATCGTGATTACTTAAGAAAGATTCAAAGTAAATTTGGGGGAGGGGGATAATGAAAGCCTGGAGAACAAAGTTGCATACGCTTCACCTTCAGTCAAAGGGGCAGTTCTAAATGGGCACAGGGGAGATGCTGGTCCCCTCCTTACCAAGAGGCCCTAGCATCTCAACCGGCCTCAATAGTACACATTCCTTCTATTTCATTTATTTGGTAACCCTCCTCGCTTCTATTAGTCTCTTACCCCTTCTGCCAGGCAAGCAAACTACAATATACCAGGGTAAATGTTTAAAATAGTATAACAAATTTCAAACAGCTTTTACTATGAAAGCACACCAATTTCTGATCTCTCAAGAAAAATCCACGTGCCTGCTTTCATTAACCTCCGTGGTTATTTCCTTTAAAATTCTGGGTACATTTTTTATTTCACTCATTTTTACTAATTTCACATATTTAATTTTATTTTAAAAGATGATGCAAAGAATGCCTCACACATTTCTAAATGCATTCTATTTCACATACTCCTCTTTGGAAGCAGAAATGTCAAGTGAAACATTTCTCCCTATTTGTAAGAAAGAACACTGAGGCTAAAAGGTGTTCTGCGACTGGACAAACATTTCAGGGTTGGAGTCTACAATAATTTTCATGGTCATAAACACTTTCATTTACATATCAATTTTGTTGTTAGTTACTTTTCTCATTGTTGAGACAAAATACCTGACAAAAGCAGGGGACATAAAGGTCATTGTGACAGGGAAGGCATGGAAGCCATATGATGCTGCTAGGTGTTTTAACACTGTGTCCGTGTGTCCGGTCATGAAAAGAGGACTCAGCTTGTTTCTTCCTCCTCCTCCTCCTCTCCTTCTTCTTCTTTACCATTTTTTCTCTCTCTCCTCCTCCTCTTCCTCCCCTTCCTCCTTCTTCTTCTTTGTCCTTTCATGGTGGTTTAGGGCTCCAAGCTACATTCCAGATGTGACTTCCTGCCTCTGAAAACAACCTCACAGAAATGCTATGTAAATCTAAATTTATTCAATTTAATGGTGAAAATTAGCCATCACAATCTATTTTCACAAAGTCCAAAATTTTGTCTTAGCAACCATCTTCAGGCTTGATAGTGTTTAGTTTGAGTAAGCAACTACAACTTGTAAGAATTATTTACTCATCTCATATAACCATATAAAGCAATGTATTTCTTAAAGCACTGATAATGATGTGATGTGATATGTTTAATATCTTTATATTTATTTATTTATTGAGGGAGGGCCACTTGCATGCTACATTTGAATCAGTGAAGACCAGAAGACAATTTTCTGGGTTCATTTCTGTCTTTCTTTGGTGTGAGTTGTGGAAATAGAATCAGGTCATGAGTTTGGTAATAAGTGCCTTTACCCATTGATCCATCTTGTCAGCCATGGCAATAAGTTTAAATGATTGGAATGTTTTCTTGTACTAATTTTCTACTTAAGATCTATGTTGGGGGCTGGAGAAATGACTCACAGCTGAGAGCACCTGACTGCTCTTCCAGGTGTCCTGAGTTCAATTCCTAGCAACCACATGATGGTTCACAACCATCTATAATGGGATCTGATTCCCTCTTCTGGTGTGCATGAAGACAGGCCACTCATACAAATAAAATAACTAAATATTAAAAAAAATGACATAGCAATTTTGTGATCCTCTTAATATTGCTCCTATATTTTCTATTTGAAAGTAGATAGTTATTTAGATTTTTTAGCTCTTGATTTGTGTTATTTTATTCTTATGGTGCCACTTAATATTTAATTTAAGTTGATATTTTCTTTTATTTAATAATATGAATGAGAAATTAAGTTACATTCTGGGTTTTTTGTTGAATTAATTTATGAGAAATGTATACATCCTACTGAATCAAACTGAATGAAATACAAGGTCTAGTTGTAGAAAAGATTAGAAGGCTAAAATGTCAACCTGATCTATACTTATAAAGTATAATTTAAATGAAACTAAAACTTTAAGCATAAAACTAGACAATTATCAGCTAGCTTCCCATATAATTATGATGACATCTGAAAAGCATCATTTCATTAAGCTCCAGAGTTCTGATTGGCTAATTGCATTTGTTTCTTGGTTGTGTAAGATTTATTCATTTACTGAAAATGAATCAAACAAAAGTACTTTTCCTTGAAAATTAGAGATTTCTGGAATTTTGACTTTATTATCCAGGTTTCTGAATCAATAAGTGGGTTTAAAGAGTTCCTAATGATCCCATGTACTTTTTGGAATATCTGTATTTTTGGTGCGTTTCCAATTTCATTCATTATGTTTTTGTAGTGTCTCGACTACAAAGGGCTTCTTCAGGTACCATTCTTCAAAATTAAAAGATCAGTACTGAAGAAATTTACCAGCCCTGCTACTGACATGAGATAATCCAAGCTCATCATATACATTCCCAGTTTTATTTCTACTGATAATTGTTCTCACTTTCCCTTTTTTGTTTTCAGTGTTTTGTAAAAAATAGCTATCATTAATATATGTATGTATATGCAGAATATATATGCACATGTGTAGGCAGAAATAGTCTCAAAGATAATCTAGAAAGAGAGGAGACATTGTGATCTCCTATATTCTATTGTTAGAAGTCAATCTAAGAGAATCAGCTGCAAAAATTGACTAGCTTACTTCAAACCATGAAGATTACCCAGAAAGAAGAAGCAAGTGGATAGAGGCAAGAACAAAAGATCAGAGATAATTGTATTCTAACCTTCAGAACTTATCTAGGATCTTTCAATACTTCTCCATTAGGATTTCAGAATTATTATGATCTGATAAATTATGTATGCCTTCCATTTTTACCATTTATGAACAAAAATATGTTCAATGTATGTATTAGGCTTGTCCCACTTTGAGCATATGTGTAATAAGTTGACAGTTTGAGGAACATTAGTGGGAAGTAAATATATTTTGCATGTAAAACATATTAAATGTCAGTGTTCTAATGGTAGACTGTCATCCAAATTTTCTAAGATGAATCCTAACCTACTTGTAATCTCTTCTTAGAACTAGATTTACTTGGTGAATTATAGAAAATGTGCTATGACAGGATAAATTAGATGCTATCTCTAACATTAGATTTTTCAAAAGAATGTGGATGTATTTTCTAGGTGTCTTGGCTCTTATGCCATGTGTGAAATGGGCATGCTTCTTCACAGGTGTCATCTGAAAATGCTAGCCATCCAAATGTCAGGTCAGGACTCTCAGAAAGCAAAACACACATTTTCTTTTTTGCTTATGCTTATTTTTAACATATTTTATTTTATTTGACATAACTTTAACTGTATTTGGAAGAGGTAATTTAAAGTATCATTGACATATTTTTTCTTCTTTCATCACAAAATTGTCAGATACAGTTTTATTGCAATTGTCTTCATTTTTGAAAATTATCATGAAAAAGAATGGATATCATTAGGGCATCTCATAAAATATTTGTATGCTTTATTCTCATATATCCCTCAAGTAATTTCCTTCCTCCTAGTAGCCACAGCTTCTTTATAATCCAATTCTTAGGCTTCTTCAAACTCCCTGCTTAGTCCTCTTCATCAATGAATATTTGAATGTGAATTTCTATCCTGTTGGTTTTTTCCTTCTATTCTTAGACCTGTCTTTCCAAGGTGTGCCTTAATATTTCAAGGTGCTATAGCCACTTAATTACATGCTATTGTTTCTGACTGGCCATATTCTTCCATGTGGAATATTCCATATTGTATCTTGACATCTAGGTACATTAAGGGATTGTGTATAGATTTTATTTCTCTAAGAATCACAAATACATTTCTTGTTTATATAAAGGGATTTGAGATATTCAAATTAATTTTCCAAAGATGGATACAATCTTACAAAATACATTTTAACCATCTTTTTTCCTCAAATCAATATTTATTTGATAAGGTTTAGTAATTCATTTTTTCAAATACAGACTTAAAGTTGTAATAAGTTTTTGATCATTACTGAGACCTATTTAAAAGTTTATGAGTTCTTATTCATCTTTAAAAAATGGGGAAATAGAAAGTGTTATTTATCTGTTACTGTGAAAATAAAAATAAAATATTTTATTGAGCTATGACAACAGCATCATTTGTGCATAGTATAGAAGCTAGTTGTATCATCATTTCAAAGTTGAGTTTAATTAGTCCCTCAAGTTTGTGAAATCTTTATCTCATGGGCAAATGAAGGCTGAGCTCAGTTTCTTTACATACCTTGAGCCTCTCTCCTATAAGTTCCAAATGTTAATATTTATCTTATTCTTTTTTATTTCCATTCTTGTTTCACAGAATTTTACAACCTAAAATTATGTCATCTAAGAAGTTACAACTTAAAATTTTGAGGATATAATTATACTTAATAAGGTAATAACATTAACATCAAATCACTAGTATTACTCTAATCTAATATGACAATGTTCTAATAAAAAGAGAAAATGTGTACATAGACAAGCACACAGGAAAAATATTAAGAGGTCACAGAAAATGTTTCTCTATAAAACATGCAGGAAGACCTCAGAAGCACTCATACCTGTTGAAACATTTATCTTTCTTAGACTATTAACATTTAGCATTGTGGGAACATAAATTACTGCTGTTGGGTACATAGTTTTTCATCATGGGAGTCTGAGCACACTGTATTTTGTTACCTCAACGTCTAATATATCTTCCTATATTTACTTAAATCTCTTGCTTGGTATTTGTCCTGTTTAATTTTTGCTAATTTGATTCAAGCTACAGACATCTGTGAAGAATAATCTTCTGATGAGAAAATCTGTCCATCAGGTTGGTTTGCAGGCAAGCCTAGAGAATATTCTTGATTGACCATTGATATGGGAAGACCCAGGTCAATGTGGGCTGTGACATCCCTGGAGAGGCTAAGATATATAAGAAAGCAGGATTAGCAAGCCAGAGGGGCAAATCAAAAGCAACGTTCCTCAGTGTTCTTGCCTTCTGGTTCTTGCCTTTCTGCCTTGGCATCCCTCAAAATGAACCCTTTACTCCATTAGTTGCTTTTCTTTATTTTATTTTT
The DNA here is from genome assembly GCA_004025045.1 of Sigmodon hispidus. Classification (NCBI taxonomy): domain Eukaryota; kingdom Metazoa; phylum Chordata; class Mammalia; order Rodentia; family Cricetidae; genus Sigmodon; species Sigmodon hispidus. The sequence goes on along the minus strand of PVIH01019568.1, from coordinate 21,924 downwards.
TAATTCATAGCAGTAGAAACATAAAAATAAAAATGAATAACATTTATATTTGATATTTTAATGTCAATCTAAGCAGTGGTGCTTTTCTAATGTATCAGTGTATATATTCTTTGCTCTTGCATATAAAAATATTGACCTTGTATATTGATATTTTGACCTTGCTAGATTCACCTACTGTTAAATCTGTGTATATAGTTCCAAAATATTTTGGTTGTCCATATATTCATTACATTTTTCTTAGATTTAAAGTTGATGTTCAACTAAGAAGGATATTGTAGTACATGTCTGTTATACTAGGAATTTGAAAAGCTAAGTTTATGGTATCATTTGAGTTATGAGTTCAAAGCTACAATAAGAAACATGACAAGTCCACTTTTGTTTTCTTTGTTTAAATGAGGGGTTGTAATCTTGATTCAATGGTAAAGACATTTTCTATGCAAAGATAAGGACCCAAGTTCAAACCTTGACTCCATGCATAAAAAGAAAGGCATGGCAATGTTGTGGGATGTCTTTATGCTATGAATAAAGGGACTCTTTTGGACCATGGCAGGCACCTTAGAAGTAGGCAGGAAATGAAAGCATAGGTAGGGGAAGGAAGGCAGAGTCGGAAGATGCAATCCAGCTGCCCAACAATCAACATGTAACAAAATAGTAAACCATGAGCCCGTGGCAGGACAGATGTATGAAAATGAGTTGAATTTAGATGCAGGAGCTAGCTAGCAATATGCCTGAACCATAGGCCGAACAGAACAGTATGAAGTTAATATAAGCCTTTGTGTGATTATTTGGGGCTAAGAGAGGGTCCAAACCCTGGACCTCTAACCAGACAGGCCAGAAAATTCATTCTACATGGCAACACATATGATTCTGTAATGGCAGTGCCCTAGAGGCTGAAGACAAGAGGATCACTTACTGGTTATGAGAGTAGCTCTAGGGTTGGTGAAAGACCATGTCTTAAAGGAATAAGGTAGAGAGTGATAGAGCTGGATTCATAATGTGTTTCCTGAGCCTCAATCTGAATGCACAGGCACATGACCCCCAGACTACACACACACACACACACACACACACACACACACACACACACACACACACATGCATGTACACAGCAGTACATGTGCATCACATAAACACAAACACTTATACCAACTGTTTTTTTAATTAAAAGTTGAGCTGATGCTTAAAGTTTGACAATGGCCTGGGCTATGTAATAATACTTCGTCCAGTTCTATATAGAAAGATCTGACTCAGAGAGATAGATAGATGATAGATGGATAGATAGATAGATAGATAGAAAGAAAGAAAGAAAGAAAAGAAGAATAAAAAAAGACAAATGAGGAAAACAAGTGTATCTCTTGTTCAGTTCTTCTGGCTCTCTTCTTTTCCTTCCCTTAGTTTACTTAGTGAGTCAAACCTACTCAGTAATACTAAATTAAAAATGGCAAAATTGGATACCTTTACTGTTTTCCTATTTGGGGAAATATTTTAATATTATAACATTAATTATGATCTTAACTTCATAAGTAACATTTTTTCAGGGATATGTGTATTGCTGGCATTCTGTTCAGTTTTTATCATGAACAGATGCTGAACTTCATCAAATAGCAAATGGTTTTAGAAGTAGATTGTGTTCCAAGCACAGCAAGTCTTCAATCTGTTACTCAGACCTTGTGCCACTCCACTAATGCTATTTGGTTTCACTTTACCACAGTCTTGGTCTAGCACTGGGATCAAAGTTAAATTTCCCAGTTACCAAATGGATCAGAGAAGCCAAGGACCATTAGGGAAATGTGGCTGTTTTCTGCGGTTTTAAACATTTACCTGTGAGTAGTATTATAAAACCCTAATGAATCTCTGGCTTTAATAACCCAATGAGATGCTTGGGTATAGATTTTTTTTCACCCTTAGCCAGAGCACAAGGAAAATTCAATATATTCCATGGGAGGCAAAATTGGCCAGATGTTTTTATTTCTTCAACTTTTCAGTCTGTCAGTACTCAAGGGGCTTTTTATACACACACACACACACACACACACACACACACACACACATACACACACACATACACACACATACACAAACACACACACATATTTCAACTAAAAAGCATTTCTGACATGTGTATGAAAAATTCTTCTTCTTACTACATTCTAGGAGTTTTTACAATTTTTCCACATAAAATATATTATTCATCAGGGGCTGCAAAGATGGGTCATCTGTTAAGAGCACTGGTTGCTCTATAAAAGGACCCAGTTTGATTCACAGCACTCTCATGACATCTCATAACTATATGTAAACCAGTCCCAGGGATCTAATAACTTCTTCTGGCCTCCACAGGCAGTGAATGCACATACATACATGTAGGCAAAACACTCATTAAAACAAAAATAAATTAAAAAAGTTAAATTCTATAATAATTTTCAATTTTGTAATAAATTTATTTACTTAAAATATATATAAAGCTTTAATTAGTAAAAAAAAAATCTGTTTTTAAGGTTTGGTAAGATTTTTGTAAACGGACAAATAAGAGATTCAATGACTGATCAGTTCAACTAAAGTTATGTTTTTCTTTCTCTGTTTTGTTTTAAGAAAGTAATTTGAGGTCCTTTTAGTATCATTTGAAGAGAGAGTGATCTAATAGCCTCGAGTGTACTGAGAAACTCTGGACAGGGATATTGGCTTGGCTGATAACACTTGTGAAATCTTCTGATAAGAAATTCACTCATCTCATCAAACCCTGCTCTCATCTGCTATGGGAAAATGATGTTCTTTTCTGTCCTATAGCCCCACCAGGCCAAGTGTGCACAGTCTCTACTTCACAGAAAAACTACTATCATACAGAGTATGGCCCTTCAATTATTCTGATTAAAGGAACAGTTCTGCTTCTTGAGATGTCTATCTACTTCCTATTATTTTCACATTGCCTTGCCAGAGTAAAGGCTTTTTAATATTGGTCTAGCAGACTACATCCACCACAAACTCACTGGAAATGTAAGGCCTGACCAGAGTTTGGAGGCATCCCAAGGCTAGGTCCATTGTGGATCTCTGGAAATTCTTAGGCTTTTGTCCTTTGATTTCCATAAGAAAAAGCCTAAAAGAAGCCCTCTCCCTATCAAAGTGGAGCACAACTTTGTTATCAAATTTTTCTTTGCTGTTTAAACCAATATGCTGGCTTTGAATGGGATTTGGCCTTCTTAAACCCCCTATTTTGTGTCAGGCTGGTGCCCTCACTCTAACTTAGAAAAGAAGAGCAAACCAGATTAATTCTAACCTCATCCTAGAACTGGGTTGGTAACATTTCATGGGAAGTTACTTCCCAAAGCACCTTTATCTCTTTCTTCCTACCTCTTTGGCAACTCTGAAGAAATTTCCTGCTGTGATTCTAGCTACTCAGCTACTTATAGACTTGGCTTCTTTGGGCTGAGACCATAAAATTCCTTCCTCTGTTTCTTTATTTTGCTATTTTGGGCATACCTGCCTAACCTATCTTCTTCTATTTCCATATTAGCCTACATAATAGAAGTGGAGTAGAAGTTTCTCCCTCAGCCTAGCCCTGAGGTTCAGACCCAACCACTGCTGCTTAGTCCCCCCAAAATGACTCAAATGCTTATATTAATTACATGCTGCTCTGCCAATGGCTCAGGCTTATTGTTTGCTAGTTCTCTCATCTTAACTCAACCCATTTCCATTAATCTGTCTTGCCATGTGGCTTGCAGTTTACCTAAATTTCTTTACATATTGCTCCTTTGGCAGATGGAATGCAAATCTCTTGACTCCACCCTCCTTTCCTTTTATCTAAGCTCAGATTTCCTGTCTACTTCTAAGATGCCCTGCCATAGGCCAAAACAGACTCTTTATTTTCCAGAAATATTCACAGCATGCAAAAAGACATCTCGCATCACTGAAGTATCTTTTTTCATAAAAAGGTAAAAATTTACATTTGATCTATAAAATGATTGCTTCGTCTGGGGCTTCTGCCCTGATAGAGAATGGGCTCATATCAACATGGGTCAGAAAGCACCTTGAGGTTTAATCACTATCTTTTCTAATGACTTTTCTAATGAAGGCAAATACCTCCAACATCTTAGTAAATGACACCACATGGCATAAGCCAAAATGGTAGTACCTATAAAACTTCATGGTTCCATAGAGTTCTCTTGGGATCACTGCACCTTTTTTATATTAGAAAAATGAGAGAACATAAGACATCTAATATGTTTATTTTACAATTTTAATATTTTGCTTTAATTTTGACACAATTTTTACATAATACATTTACTAGTTTTAAGGAGAACCTAAAATTTTCCAGCCATGAGCACCAGCACTGGCATACTAACAAAGGAAACTAATACTTTGAAATTCATGGATCACAACAGAGACTCAAAAAATAATTGCCAAGTGCTATACAAATAAGTCTCAATGTCTGCTATTTCTGTTTTGTATCTCCAAGCTGATTTTCCTCTGAGAAAATATGTTTTCCACTCTCTCCAGTACCACTTTGTTACACATTTTTTTTCTTGTTTTAACAATATATTCTCCTGCCTGTATCACAACACCTAGTACCACATTGACTTATAAGTAAATGCTCATGTAATCTAAAAATTTTTAAATTGCAAAACTAAATTTTTTTCATAGCAAAATTAAAATAAAAAATAATGTTTTAAATTAGTATGACTACATATTTAAACTAAATAGAGATGGCTAATGGGACCTAAATCTTCTGTGATTTGGTACAACATATGATTTTTGTGTCTTATCCTTAAGGCAGATTTTAAAATTTTAAATTTAAAAATTCACATAATTGTGCAAGCAGAAGATTTTAAAATATAGCTCTCCTTGATCCTATTTCACTTCTAGTTCTACAGCCTGGTCTCTATTACATAAAAGCATAAATTAACTTTAAGAGATGGTTACCCCTACTCCATGATATATTTCTCCCATTGGACAATCACTTCTTAATTTAGTTAAGAAACACTTATGTCTGTGTTTTAAAATTGTTTTTATGTTAAAAACTGTATATATAAATACAAATATTTCAAGGATTTTTAAGAATAAAATTTCACCACAACAACCTATTCACAAACAAACAAATAAACTAATTTTTTTAAGATTCAATTCAGGGCTTCTGTCCTATCTTCTGAGGTGAACAACTACATCTTCATACCTTTAATTGTGTTGGCATAAAATGATCACAGCAGGATATGCCATAAGTTAAAAGAGAAGATGAACAGGCCATCCCAATTAGTTTGTGTGACCTATGAAGAGAAGACTAATGGGTCATTCAACTCATCCCTCTATTCACCACTCTGAGAATTTTTCAGAACAAAAATATCTGAAATGAGGCTTCTTTTCATCAACTAATGTCTCTTTCACAATTTTGGAAGGGAAGCTTTAACTCCCCTCAAATTTAACAACTTTATTTGCATTCCTTCCTATTGTGACATGACTCATCTTTAACAAATAATCACTGCCCTTCTAAAGACAAAAGATTGGGACCCAAATCTCCTCTTCCTGCCTCTCCTCTGTCTCCTGACCCTATCCCCCTCCCCCATTCTACATTTCTGGCTAATATCTCATTTTTACCCTAGAATCAAAATACCTATTCCAGCTCCCAAATAATTATTTTTCAAAAGTTTATTCAGAATCTGTTGTGGCCATCACAAGACTGAAATGATAGCAAACACACAATCTACTGAACCCAATCAAGTTAAAGTTGTCTTCTTACTATATGAAGTCAACCTTACCTAACACTAACCTATATGAGGAATAGCACTGGGGAATGTCCAAAATTAGAACTATCCATTTCTGCTTCTCACTACTTTATTCTTTTATTATAATTTGAAATGCAAAGCATTTCTTTCTCGTTTTTTTTTCCCTAATAAGGATACAGGATCTCAGAGCTATCACTTTTTAGCATAGTTCTTTGATACAGGGTCTGTCATTCAGTGTAGCACTTGCCTTTCATTTAGTTTGTTGGCCAGGCAGCCCTATCAGTCCTTCTGGAACTCATTGGTTACAAATATATGTGGCCTTGTGTGTTTTTTATGTAGAAACTGGAGATTTGAATTCAGATTTTCATGCTTATAAAGCAAGTATCTTTGGCCACTGAGCAATATCTTCAGCCCCAAGATTTGGAACTTCTCTAGAAGGTTTGGCCATCAGTACTATCCTAATACTGAGTTTGTGGCATATAACCTAGAATTAAATCATCACTATGAAAAGAGAAAAAGTGCTTACACAAACTTCTCCCCTCCCCACACAGTCATGTCTCTGAAATCTGCCTCTTCATCATCTGTTCTTACAAACTTTTGAGTTTTTTTTCAGTTAAGATTTAAGAAAAATATTTTGGACTGTGGATTTAGTTCTTATCATTGAGGTACATGCAGCAATAGATTTAAATCAGTGTGCTATAAAAATACAAACAACAGCAACAACAAAGATACTAATGTGTTGGGACTGACCTTGCCACACTTTATAGGATGTGGAATAGAAGTAAGCACTCAGCTACTGAGAAAAAAATAGGAATTTCACAGTCCATAATGTAATTTACTATCACATTCCGGCCTATTTCTCTGGCTTCCTTTCCCTTTCCTCATGCCATTGTCTGCCTTATACAATGACTGTTTCATCTACATTTATTATCCTCAGTGGTCTTAACTGAAATCTGTGATATAGAGATGTCACATATGGGGTCTGGTACAAGCATGGACAACTAGTAGCTTAAAAAATTAAATAACTACTGATACATAGAGGATGTATGGAAGTAAATTTCTATGACAGTGTAGCTTCCCAAATTCTAATAGGATAATGCCTTTGTCTTTCAAAAGTAGCCATGTGAATTTAATTATATATATATATTTTTAAACATAGTGGATTTTCTCTTATTTTTGGCCATAGGAAATAATGACTTTAAAAGGAAGATATGCTTAATTAGATGGGTACAGTTGGGAAGACTTTGTGGAAATTTAACCTCCTGCTCTTTAGACTATCTATTAGTTGGCTTTTCCATTCTCATGAAACTGTAAATCAACAGACTTTCAGTCTTTTTCAATGGCTTTGTTAGAAAACTTTTATTGTTGTCTATTTTTACAGGTAAGAAGTCTAGTCTCATATTATGGTAGATAAACAGCCAATGCTTGAACATTGTGAACTTTCCAATATCCTAGCTACAAGTTTATTATCAAAATTTCTACTCCCTAATCCTCTATGCAATTTCAACTTTAGTAGAAATTTATTTAAATTCTTTTCTTAACTTTATATTCAATCATATACTATGTTCAAATATTTCCATTTTAATTAATTCTCAAATATAATAATAATTTCTTATCTCCCTATAACCACTTGGACAACCTGTTTAAATAAATATGGCTTGAAGGCACAAGTCATTTAAAAATAAATTATATTTTGATGGACAAACTAAATTCTACAACAGTCAAGGGATAGTTACATACTATAGCCTTGTTTTTGGCTTAAAAGAAGTCTCTCTGTAAGCAATTTCCCAAGGCTGATATTCAAGTGCATAAAATAGGAGAGTGATACATTAATTTGTAAAAATATATTTTAAAGCGATGGAGTCTAAAAAGTCTTTTATTTAGATCCTGAAAGTGACTATGAATGTCTCACCTAGTCATGAAAATGAAGAGCAATTGGAGCATGGTAAGGGCTTAGTGCTGGTGCTTGGTCCTATTTTAAGAGAAAAATATTTACCTACTCATTTAGTGAATTTTTACTTGTGTTGAGTTGTTCTCAGCTACACTGCTTATGTTTGTACAGAGAGAAGATAGTCCTGGATGTCAGCTCTGATAAGATAAATTCTGAGATGAAGAAAACACACAAACACATGTGAATATATGCTTACAAAATAGAGTGGTAATGATAATGACACCAACATATTCTTCACATGAACACATGGACTGAATGAAATATTTATCTCAGACTGGACTGCCAAAACAGGCTTTTATTTTATTTGCTTGCTCATCATTATATTCACATATTTTATTGACAGTTATGTTAGAATATCATTTAAAACCAGCCCTTGATATATATATTAACCAATGAAAATGAGTTTTATTTTAATTTTTAATTCCATGGAAGAAGGGTAGAATATGTTGAAGAATCATAGGGGATAGAGCATACCAGGAACACTGAATCAACTAAGCAGGACTCACATGGGCACAAGAGCCTGAAGCTGCAAGCATGGGACCTGCATGTTTCTGTATCAGGCATTCTGCATAAGTTTTGGCTCTTAGCTTGTTGTTTTCTGAGACTACTAACAGTGCGAATGGGCGTTTTCTGACATTTTGTCTGCTCCTGGAGCTCTATTCTTTCTACTTGGTTGCTTTGTAAAGCTTGAATATGGGGAATTGTACCGTGTTTTGTTGTATCTTGTTTTATCCTGTTTAGTTATTGTTTCCTCAAGGTTTGCTCCTTTCTTTTTTTCTTTCTCTCTTTTTTTAACCTTTTTTATTTTCTTTTGTTTTTAGACTTCTTTTTATTATTATTATGAATTAAAGTCACATTTTCTATCCAAGTTCCCTTCTCCTGGAAAGGGAGGGTAGATCTGGGAAAGAGAGGAAAAAGAGGGAGCTGGGAAAAATGGAGAAAGAGGAAAATGTGGATATATTGTATGAGAAACAATCTATTTTTTTTCTTTTTTATTATGAATAAAGTCTCTTTTTTTTATCCATGTATCCCCTAGTTCAATCTCCTTTCCTCCTCCCACCCCTCCCAGTCACTCTTTCTTCTCCCCATCTCCTTATCTCCTCCCCAGCAAGGGCAGGAGGTCCCAAGGTCCCAACATGGCTTAGTTCAGCATCCACTCCAGGCAGATCTGCTTTCCTCATCCCAACATCAAGACTGGGTCAGGAGTTCCTCTGGAGGGAATGGGCTCCAAGGTGCCAATCCAAGGTGCTTCAGATCCCAAGCTGTTCAGTGGTTGTGGTTTGCAACTTGGAAATGCAACTTTGCTTTTTGTTTTAAGTCCAATAATGAGTGCATATATCCCCTCCTTATCTTTTCTGGGTTTGTGATGCCTCGCTAAGGATGATGTTCTCCAAATCCATCTATTTTCCTTCAAATTTTAGGGTATCATTTTTTCTTACTGCTGAGTAGTACTTCTTTGTGTAGATGTACCACAGTTTGTTAATCCATTCTTCAGTTGAGGGGCATCTAGGTTGTTTCCAGGTTCTAGCTATTACAAATAATGCTGCTATGAACATAGTTGAGCTAATGCCTTTGGAGTGTGAATGTGCATCTTTAGGGTTTATACCCAGTAGTGGTAGAGCTGGATCCTTGGGGAGGTTGATTCCCAGTTTTCTGAGAAACTGTCATACTGCATCCAGAGTGGCTCAACAAGCTTACTCTCCCACCAACAATGGAGGAGTGTTCCCCTTGCTCTGCAACCTCTCCAGCATAGGCTGACATCTGTGTCTTTTATCTTAGCCAATCAGACAGATGTAAGGTGATATCTCAAAGTTGTTTTGATTTGCATTTCCCTGATGGCTAAAAAGGTTGAGCACTTCTAGTGCCTTTTAGCCATTTGTAATTATTTTGCTGAGAATTCCCTTTTTACTTCTGAACCCAATTTTTTGATTGCATTATTCAAGGTTTTGGGCTCTAGATTCTTGAGTTCTCTATATATTTTAGAGTTCAGTTCTCTGTCACTTGTACGGTTGGTGAAAATCTTTTCCCATTCTGTAAGCTGTTGTTTTGTCTTATTGACTGTGCCCCTGGCTTTACAGAAGCTTTTCAGTTTCAGGAGATGCCACTTATTGATTGTTGTTCTTAGTGTCTGTGCCACTGGTGTTATATTTAGGAAGTGGTCACCTGTGCCAATGCATTGGAAGGTATTTCCCACTTCTTATTCTATCAAGTTCAGTGTAGCTGGGTTTATGTTGAGGTCTTTGATCTACTTGGATTTGAGTTTTGTGCAGGGTGATAGGCTTGGATCTATTTGCATTTTCTACACACTTCCATCCAGCTATGCCTGCACCATTTGTTAAAGATACTATCTTTCTTCCATTGAATGTTTTGGGCCTCTTTGTCAAAGATCAGGTGTTCATAGGTTTTTGGGTTAATATCGGGATCTTCAATTTGATTCCATTGATGCACAGGTTTGTTTTTATGCAGTACCAGGCTGTTTTATTACTGTAGCTCTATAGTGTCTATTTTTAAGATTTATTTATTTATTACATATTTAATATTGTACCTCCATGTATGCCTGTACATCAGAAGTGGGCAGCTGATCTCATTATAGATGTGTGAGCGACCATGTTGTTGCTAGGAATTGAACTCAGACCCTCTAGAAGAGCAGCTTGTGCTCTTAACCTCTGAGCCATCTCTCCATCCCCTAATAATCTATTTTTAATAAAAAAATTAAATAAAAATCAGAGAAACTCCATTATGTTATAATGTTGTTTCATGATATTCTTGTGATTTTAAAATAAATTATATGTGTCATTAGAAATGGTTTTCTCTTGATATGCTTGCCTTTCTAAACTTTTAACCTACCACTTGTATGAGAGTATGTCTTGCAATAATTTAAAAATCAGCTTACTTATGTTTAATAAATTTTTAGTACTTAATATTGAATGTACACTAAAGTCAAATCTTTTGGTTGACAGTCTCTTCTGTGATTTGCTTTATGCTTCTTTATTGAATGTCATTTCACTTCCTCTCATATACTGCTAGAGAGGAAACTATCTGGCTGGATATTAAGTGAAAAGCATACAATCATTTTAAGATATCTTTTTATTTACAAACTTAAATATGAGTAATTAATCCAATAAAGACTGTTCTCAAAAATGTTTAATGCATGTTATTTAGTGAAGTAAAAATTAACTAAACAGAACAAAAAATTTAATTGATTAGTTTAGGTACAAAATCACTATAGAAATTATTCTAAGAAAATAATTGTTTCTGACTTTAAAATATATTTGGTGTGATTTGGGAATTATTTGTATGGAAATCTGAATGTGATTGTTAAGAAAGAAAGATTGCATGTTAAGCAGTAAGCTGGAAAGAGTACAATGTACTGAAAGAATTCCTCCCGGCCTGGGTCTTTCCACTGTGAATGCCTCCTCTCTATTTTTCTAAGACCTCCCTGAAAACCACACAGCATCATGCTAGTGGAGAGGATGGTATTCATTTATTATCACCAAGTTTCATCCCATCAACAATAAAATAATGCTAGCTGCTACTGAGACCTTCAAACTCAATATCCAAAGGGAAGCAAAACCAAGAAAATATCAGAAACAGAGACAAAATTAACAGAGAAGTCTATGAAATACTATATATGTATGTGTATATATATATATATGTATGCAAACTAACCATGATTACAAAAACAAATCTTAAATGAGTATATCAGAAAGAGAAAAAAGAAGAGAGAGGAAAGAGGTAGGAGTGAAGAAAAACACATGTTTACACTAATCCCATGTTATCATCATAATAAACTTTGACTGTTCTGAGAGTAAAATTATGATAATGATTGCACTTTGACAAGCATGAGATCATCCTCATCATCACCTAACCACCTCTTTAAAGTCCAACCTATCATTGTTATTTTGATAATTAAATTTCTAATCCAATAACCTTGAGGGATGAATTCGAACTAAAATGTGACCAGTCACAAAGAGATTACCACTGGGAGGTGGTAGATTATATCCAGGTATATTGTTAATTCACATATTAACTATATTATGGGTTCACTTGCTTTTTTTCCATAAACCTGAACTACTTGTGACTTATTTTAATTTTGCCAATGCTTCTTTCCAATGGGACCATAACTTCAAATTTGATCATTTGTGTAGCGAAAGGTTTCATACTAAAATTAAAATTAGTGTTTAGAAAATTACCATAGCAACTCTTAAGGATAAACAAAGGGCAGAGGAATGACAGAGCATTATTTTATGTGAATTCAACATTTATTTAGAAAGCTAGGTTAGAATTTTGGCTTAGGAAGGCTTTCTGATTTCTGTAAAAGAGTTTCCTGTCAGCTCTGTTTGGAGGCTGTGAAGGAATTTAGGAAATATTTGTTCTGACAATTGTCTGAGAGTTCACCTGATTTTTTTTTAAGCTGAAAAAATTTAACTCTCTCTAGAGTTATCCTATCTTCTACTACAGATATTATATTTTCCCTATCTCCATGATAAGGGAGAGAGATATTTTAAAATTAGAAATAGTATTGTATACACTCCCATGTTTTACTTAGCAAGCTATAATACATCACAAAATATCCCAAGCATGACTATATATTGTAGTCAGATGTTTCTGTTCTGCCAACAACTCTCTAATACCTAGTAGCTGCTTCCGAAATAATTGACTTTTAGTGGGGTAATATATTGTATATTTACTAAAATAGCCTGAAATATCAGAGGATAGAGCCACCCACAGAGCTAAGCCATGAAGGTCAGGAAGTGGTGACACATGTCTTTAATCCCAGTACTCAAATGCAGAGATTCTCTGGATCTTGTGAGTTAAAGGTCAAACAGAGCCAGGTGATAGTGGCACGTGCCTTTAATCCTAGCATTAGGAAGGTTGAATAAAAAAGTGTGATAGCTGGGCAGAGAAAGGGAAGGAAGGAATTCACTTTAGCCTGCATTCCTTTTGAGCTGAGGACTTCCAAGTATTGAGTCAGAGGACTTATTGAGACAGTGAACTTATTGAGATAGTACCTACCCTTTTCAGCCTAAGGAGTTGGCCATGTGAAAAGTAACTGTGACTTGTTTCTATCTGATATTTCAGCTTTTCCCCAATATCTGGCTTCAAGTTTTTATCAATAGAATTTGTACAATATCAGAAGTTTAATAGAATAGTAAATATTGGGCCAGTAGATCAAGCATATTACTAACTAGCTTTTACATTTACATTAACCCATAATTTTTATCTATGTTTAGCCACATGGCTTGGCACCTTTTCTTAGTAAGGCATTCTCATTCTACTTTCTCTGTCTGGTTGATCTATCCAGGAGTGAAAGTGGGGTGTTGAAGTCTCCTACTATTAGGGTGTGAGAATTGATGTGCGATTTGAGCTTTAGCAGTGTTTCCTTTACATAGGTAGGTGCCTTTATATTAGGGGCATAAATACTCAGGATTGAAATCTCCTCTTGACCATTTTTTCCTGTGATGAATAAGTAATGACCAACTTGGTAGTTGAGGTGTGTTTCTTGTAGGCAACAGAGGATGGCTTCTGTTGTTCTATCCATCTTGTTAGTTTGTGTGTGTTTTTATAGGTGAGTTGAGACCATTGATATTAGTGACCACTATTGATATTTCCTGCTATTTTTGGTGGTAACTTGTTTTTATTTCCTTTCTCTGGGGTATTCTTCTGTGGGATTGTTGATTGTTTGTGGGTTCATGGGTGTATCTGGGGTCCTTAGGTTGGAGTTTTCCCTCTAGTGCTTTCTGTAGTGCTGGATTGGTAGATAGATATTGTTTTAGTCTGACTTTGTCATGAAATATCTTGTTTACTCCATCTATGGTGATAGATAATTTTGCAGGTTATAGTATTCTAATTTGGCAGCCATGATCTTTTAGCGTCTGTATAACATCTGACCAAACCCTTCTAGCTTTCATCGTTTCCATTGAATAGTCAGGAGTTTTTCTTATGGGTCTGCCTTTATAGGTAAGTTGGCCCTTTTTTTTTTTTTTGCAGCTCTTAAAATTTTTTCTTTGCTCTGTATGTCTTGTGGCTTGATTATTATGTGGCATGCTGACTTTTTGGGGAGATCTATTTGGTGTTCCGTAAGCTTCTTGTATCTTTATAGGCATTTCCTTCTCCAAGTTAGGAAAGTTTTCTTCTATAATTTTATTGAATACATTATCTTTGCCTTTGAGCTGGTATTCTTCTCCTTCTATTCTTATTATTCTCAAGTTAGGTCTTTTCATGGTGTTCCAGATTTCCTGAAAATTTTGTGTTATGGCTTTTTTGGTTTAAGTATTTTCTTTAACAGATATGTCTATTTCAGCTACTGAGTCTTCCACTTCAGAGATTCTCTCTTCCATCTCTTGGATTCTGTTGGTTATGCTTGTATCTGTAGTTCCAGCTTTTTTCTTCAGGTTTTCTATTTCCATCTTTGCCTCATATTGTTCCTTTTTTATTGCTTCTATGTCAGTTTTTAGTTCCTGGCATGTTTACCTTTTCTTGGTTTTCTTTCAAAGATTTGTTCATCTCTTCCAATTTTTGTTTGTATTTTCTTCTATTTCTTTAAGGGAATTTTTCATATCTTCTTTGAGGGCTTCAATGATCTTCATAAAGGTATTTTTGGTTTTGTTTCCTTCTGCTTCCTCTTCATTGCTCTGTTCAGGTCTTGTAGTTGTAGAACCACCACTCTCTTCTGGAGTTACCTTGTTGTTCTTTACATTACTATATATATATTTTGCACTGGTGTCTGCCCATGGCTTCAGTGGTTCACGATTAGGTGGCTCCTGGTGAGTTGTGGCAAGAGGGCTTGTGTGTCTCCTGTCACCTCTGAGCAAGGGGTCTTCTCAATCTCTGACTCTGCTCTGGGCAGGTGTCTGAATTTCAAGTCCTCAGTTCTTCTCTGCTGATGCAGTTGGAGGCAGGGTAGCCGTACAAGTTCCCTTGTTTTAGTAGCAGCTGGAGGAGGCCCTCACAGCCAAAATCTATTCCTGTCTGCTAAGGAATGTGTGTAGACTTGTACCACAGACAGAACCTGGTCCCCGAACACAACTTTTCTGTGCAGTGATTGGAATTCAGGCACCGGGGCCTGCTGATCTCACCTCCTTTCTTATATTTTTATACTGCATTATAATTACATTTCTACCTTCCTTTTCCTTTCTCCAAACATCTCCTTCTTTAAACATTTATGATCTTTTTATTTGTTAATTATTTTTGTAGGCATACATATGTGTATGTAAATACCTAGCAATGACTATTTGATTTAAATTCAACATAACATAATTGTCTTTTATATTTTTAACTTTGAAGAACTTGGTAGTGGATTTCAACTGCTTTGAACTTATTATGCCTGGATTTTATTTTATTTCTTATGAATAAAGTCATATTTTTTATCCATGTTTACCCTTGTTCAAACTCCCTTCTCCATCCCGTCCTTCCAGTCACTCTCTTTTCTTACAATGACATCTTTTCTTTTTTTAAGTTCACTAATGATTGAGTACATCCCCTGCTTATCTTTCTGAGTTTGTGATACCTCTCTCAGGAGGATATTCTCTAAATCCATCTATTTTCTTGCAAATTTTAGGATATCATTTTTTCTTACTGCTGAATAGTACTCCATTGTGCAGATGTACCACAGTATGTTAATCCATTCTTCAGTTGAGGGGCAGCTAGGTTGTTTCCAGGTTCTTGCTATTATGAATAATTCTGCTATGAACATAGTTGAGCTAATGCCTTTGGAGTATATGCCCATGCCTAGATTTTAACTTGATTGTAATTAAATATTTTTTCTTTAATTTCTTTGTGAGAATTTTTAAAGAATAGCATTAAAAAGGACACAGTAAAATTAAAATTATTATTGCAACTTATAAATTTTGTCTTAATGTTAATTGCTCTGGTCAGTATACAGCTTTTCTAAGACTTGATTTAGAAAAGGAGAGGAAAAGAACAGAAGTGAGAGTTGCTTTAGTGAAGATCAGAAAGGTAATATGTAACCCATCCAGCATATTTCAGAAGGATAAGGCACAGAAGTCATCAGAACAAAAGTCCCAAATGAGTGATAACCTTCTCTAACCAGGGACTTCCACTATATCTTTTAATCTCAATATCTCCATATACAGAGAGTGGGCAATGACAGGAAAATGTTCCAAAGTAAACAGGTGTACAAAGCTCAACTCTTATTTCATTTTTCCTTCTGGGCATTAACATCTTATAATGAGGCTGCATTTTCTCTGGCAGTTAGATAGTAGAAGTATATAATTCTAAAGTCTCTCATTTACTAGGCTGAAAACTACATTTCAGTTTATCTCTATTAATGTATTGGTATTTGTTGGACATCATTTAAGTCATTAGTAAACAGTTTCAGATATAATAAAGGGATAAAATCTTGATTGTACAATAATCCCTGGAAAATGATGGGAGAATGTTTTCCAGTTTTGTCTAAAACAGAGACAGAAGCATAGAGCTAAAATGAAAACATGCAGATCATGTCAATGAACCATGATTTAGAACCATTTAATCCCATAGTAGAGAGTAAATTTCTAGCAGTTACATTACTTTGCACTGATGAAAACTTTCTAATGTGGATTTGGTAAGAATAGTACCAAATAATACCTTCTGTAGAATTGAGCTGGTAGACAAAGATTGCTTAAATTTGTCTTTATTATGAAATGATTTTGTTTTACTTTTGGTTGTAATTGCTAATTTTGCTGAGTATAGGAGTCTTAGCTGGCATCTCAAAGATTATAGGAGACTCACCCAGAACCTTCTGGCTTTTCTGGAGTCTCCATTGAGAAGTCAGATCAGGTGTTAGTTTAATAGCTCTGTTTCATATGTGATTTTTTTTTCCAGGCAGCTTTTAATGTTCTTCCTTTGTTCTATACATTTAGTGTTTGATTATTATGTGTCATGGAAAGTTTCTTTTCTGGTCCTGTCCTGGTTGATTGCCTCTTTTTTTAATAGGTATCTCATTCTTTAACTTGAGGAAATTTTGTCCTATAAAAAATTATTAAAAATATTTTCTATGCCTTTGACCTGATTTTTTTCTTTTTCTTCTATGTCTGTTATTATTAGAGCAATCTTTTTATCATGCCCCAGATTTCCTCAATGCTTAGTGCCTGGATTTACTTTTCATAGATTTAATAAAGAATTAACATTTCTTTGACTGAACTATCTTTCACCTTGTCTTCAATACCTGGGTTTAATGTCAGCATCTACATGGTGGCTTACAACCATGTATAACTTAAATTCATGAGAACCAATGCTTTTTTTTCTGACTACCACAGGTACTGAATATATATGTGTATATATATATATATGTGTATATATATATATCCATAAAATAAAAATTGAAAGCATAGAATCATCAACAATTATAGTAATGTGGAAACTTGGAGTGTTCAAGAGAGATATAATAGAGCTAGTGATGAACCTTTTTATATCATTTGTATCTCAGCACACTGGAGGATTTTCTACGGGATAATATTGTTATATATTGAAGAAAGAAGTAGAGAGTTTTTGGGAAGCCTTGGACCCACCAAGATCTTCAAAGAGAGAAAGAACAAAATCAGTTCACTGTGTTTATATGAATGTCTGATATTCTTAATATTCAAGATTCTGAGATCCTACTGAAAAACTTTCAGCTAGAGAAGCAAATCATATGTGGGTTCCCATTACTAAAAAATTTGACACATGACATTATTGAGACTCAGTTTGATAGGATTCACAAAGAAATAAATGTCTGTGGAAGCCTCACTAGGAAAAAAACACAGAAATCATAAGGACAAGGAGAAATCTGTTGAAAAAAAATGCGTGATTGAGCAAAGTAATAATACTTAACAGATTCTACTAGAGACAACTAATACTTAATTTCTTCAAGTCAACACACTTCCTGCATACACACGCGCGCACACACACACAACCACACACACACACACACACACACACACACACACATACACATACAGGGGCATTTATAACTACTGCCATTAAACACTATTTTGAAAGGATAGCAGAGATAGAAATAATATAAGCTGTAATTTATGGAGAAAATGGAATGCTATGCCTGTAACAGTTCTCCACAAAGCACTCTTTTCCCAGTTTTTGAAGCAGAATGACAAATTCTTGTGTCTCTCAAGGCCTTGTTAAGCTGTGTTATTTTCTTTGCCAGATTGTTACATTTTGGATTCACCATGATGTAGACCTGTAAACAAGTATTTTAATATATTTCAATGTATTCTGAAGGAGCTTGTTTAGGAAAGTAAGCAAAATATATCAGTGAAAGTGAGATCAGAGAAGATGGTTGAATTATTAATTATTTAGCATTATAAACCACTAAAGTATTCACCTAGGCTCTAGAAATAAAGTGGACTTATATAAAGTGTATCATGACAGAAGAACAAGTTACCTAATTTAGAGATTCATCAACTTTAATCAGTTGTTTCTGAGGATCACACTTACAACTCCTTGGAGTAAAGCAGAAGTCAGTACCCAATGAAAACTTTCAAAAAGGAATATTATTATAATTAGAGACAGATTAGTTCTGAGAAGCATCAAGGGCATTTGGTTAATCTCCAGCACTACTCTAGTGGAAATCATTGTTGTCCTCTAACCTCAGTCATTATCAGTCAGTGTAGATATGTTTCATATACCTTTACCCATGTAACTACTTTTCTGAGGTTGTTAAAATAAAATAATTTTAAAAACTTAAAATGTGTTACCTATACAACAGAAATTCACCTCTTAGTCCTAGAAGTTAAGAAGTCAAAGATGTAGATTCTAATAGAGTGGGTATCTGATGGAGTACAGTATTCTAACTATAGACAGCAGCCTTCTTACTGATCTGTCCTGCCATAAGATTTGCTAAGTGCAAACTTGAGAAAGGTATGGGGAATACTGAAAAGCAATAGAGGAGAGAGATGACATCCTTCCTGTGCATTTTTGTAAAATAAAGAAGTTAATTTTGTGTGAAGGCACTATTCTTTAGAACTCATCTAAACTTCATTACTTCCACATAGCTTCCTCCAAATACTACAATAGTGACAATTTGTAAATTGAGAGGTGGGATCATTCAGTACATAGCAGCATTCATTATCATTTGGGTGGGGTGATAGTTTGATCTGTCCTCATAAAAATTTTATGTTGAACTATTATAGATGTGATTAATTAAGATGATATTGTCATGGAGTTGAGTAGGTCCCTAATCTAGCATGGCTAGGTACCTTCCAGAATGATGAGAAGTTAAAATGGAAAAACAATCTGTGACTATGGGGACTGACTTGGGACTGATGTATTCACATGCTAAGGAACACCATATATTTCTAGCAAGCACTTGAAAGCAGAAGCAATGGAGTTTTCTCTAAGCTGCCCTTGATGCATGGCCATGCTGACACATGAATTTGGATTGACAGTCTCCAGACTCTGAGATGATACATTTCTGTTGTCTTAAACTACTCAGTTTTGTGGTACATTTGGAGAGAATCTCCAGGAAATCAGTTCATATAGTGTCTGCTTTACCAGCTTGGCTCTAGTGAAGATAAACTAGAGAAGAATCTTCAGATGCCTTATAAGAGGAAGCAACTTGAGTAAGAAACAAATCATAATTTTTATTGATGGTATTTCAGAAAAGGTCTCACTGTATAGACCAGGCTGGCCATAAACTCATAATCCTGACATTTTTAAAAGATTTTTTAAGGTATTAGTAATGTTTAACTTCAAATAATAGCGTATCCCAATTTCCATAATTTGATATTGTACTCTGTTACTTAAAAATCTCTCTAAAATATGTGACCTGAACAAACTGAAAGAAGGGACAGCTGTTACTAGCTAAACTGATAATAATAGGGGACAAGAATAGCAATAGAGTCAGCAACTATGTTTTAGTCCAGCACATACGTGAAATGCTTAATTTTTCCTAAATTCTCTTATACTTTCCCATCAGTAGATCAAGTAGAGTCTCAAAAAAACTGTTTAATCATTTAGTATTACTCATGTTATAACATTTATTATGCTAATAAATAGTGATTTGTTTGGTTAAATTTCATTTGTAGTATTTATAAAAGATTTACCCATAGGCTAGGAGATTTTTGTTAGTGTTGTTTTACAGTTTTGTTCGACCATTTCTGAAAAAATAATCTACTTCTTGAAAGCCATCCTATCTTTCTTACATACTATACACAAAGCATCAGTTCGGCTCACTCAGTCATAGCCAGTAAATATTTTCTGACCTCTCACTATAATCTAAAGATATAACAAGAAACAGGCATAATTATAATCAGTCTTAAAAATCTGAGTCAATTACATGACACCTACACTAACAACAAAAAATGTTGCTTACATTACTAGAAATTAAAATAAAAGTGAACATAGTAATCAGTCAGTTTGACACTTTCCCCAGGGTTTAAAATGTCTCCTGTCCATTGTCTCCTGTGGATTATCACATTTCAAACCAATATCTTCTTCATTTGGCACATCTGTCCTGTCAGCAGCTAAGACATACATGATATATCATACCTGCTGGGGTTTTAGGTTTCATAATTGCACCATGCTGCAATCCCCTAAGATATCTGGAGGAAATATGATTTGAAAAAATGTGTATTTCGGAAAGAAAACAGCTTGAGAAAAGAATATCATGGTTGCACATTAAAGTCAATTTCACAAACCATTTCTCAACATTTACCCACACATTTCTAACCTCTCAGTCTGTGATCTCAGGCAAGTTCCTTAACTTCCCATTGTTTGCTTTCTGGAAATCAGAATAAAAGTTACATTTATTTTCTTGGGCTACTGAGAAAATATTCATGAGTAAACTGTACAAATGCAAGCTTTTATATAGAATAGTAACAAAAATAATGACAGCATTAACTTCATTTTTCCAAATACCCTTTTATAAATAAGGGGGCTAATTTTACAATACAACGCTCAGAAGAAATATATTTCAAATAATGTCTGGTTCTGAACAGTACTTGATTATTTCATTATATTTCTGATTATAACTATAAGCATAGCATAAATTTTATTATTAACTTTTTATGATTTGTATAGACAACTATTAATTCTTATATGACCAATGCTTTTTCCAACTGTGGCAATACATTGATTGGATAGGTTAATGAGTACTATCATATTTTTTTCATTGTATCCATAACATGAATTTTTTTCCTTCTTTATTTTGTATTTATCAAAAAAAACACAGTAAAAAGAATTTAAAATGTGGAAGAGTTAACAATAACTATACAGACAATAAGAATCATAAGCATGGCTTATCAAGGGTGGAAATACAAATAAGATTGCTACACATATATTTTCTTTGTGTTCATCTTTCCCTCTGAATTTTTTTTTCCATCCCTGTATATCCTTATTCAATGTCTCTTCCCCCTCCCAACACATCTGGTCATTTTTCTTCTCTGCAACTCCCCATCCCCTCCCTGGGCAGGCAGCAGACAGTCCCATGGTCCCACTGTCCCAATGTTGCTTAGTTCAGCCACCAATCCTGGCAGATCCAGTTTTCTCCCCACAACATCAAGACTGAGTCAGGTGTTCCTATAGTTGGAGTGGGATCTCAAGGGTCAGTCCAGGGTGTCTCTGATCCCAAGCTGCTCGGTGGTTGTGGTTTGCAGATTGGGCATATTTGGCTTTTTTCTTGTTTGTTTGTTTAGAGACAACTAATGAGAGAGTACATCCCCTGCTTATCTCTCTGAGTTTGTGATAACTTGCTCAGCAGGATATTCTCCAAATCCATCCATTTGCCCGTGAATTTTAGGATATCATTTTTTCTTACTGCTGAGTAGTATTCCATTGTGTAGATGTACCACAGTTTGTTAATCCATTCCTCAGTTGAGGGACATCTAGGTTGTTTCCAGGTTCTTGCTATTACAAATAATGCTGCTCCGGGACCGGTGATCTCTGCTGCATCCCAGCGCACTCTGGAGCAGGAGCAGCTGAACTCTGCACCTGGCCACACACACAGCTCCTGCTGCTGAGGGAATCTGCAAGGCTCCCAACTACGACCTCGAACTAAGAGAACCAACAACTGCAGGGGTCTCTGAAAGACAGAATCAAACCCTGACCAGAGAGGTGACAGGAGACACAAAACCAAAGTGCCACAACTGACCAGGACCCATCTAATCGTGAACCACTGAAGCCATGGGCAAACGTCAGTGCAAGAAATTACATAATAATACAAAGGGCAATATGGTAACTCCAGAAGAGAGTGGCGATCTTACAAATACAAGACCTGAACTGAGCAATGAAGAGGAAACAGAAGGAAGCAACACCAAAAATTCCTTT
>PVIH01019567.1:0-34982 GCA_004025045.1 Sigmodon hispidus | reverse complement strand
GGAAGTCTGCTCGTGGCTAAATACCCTCTGGGCTTCCAATCCCGGTAAGCCACGTAGACATTGCCCATAGGTCCCCAGGCGCCGGAAGCAAGCCACCATCCTCGCCTACAGCCAATAAGGAGTTGCTTACTCCCGAGAGCACTCACCTTCAGAAAAGGTGGAAGGCGGAAACCAGCGCCACCTTTAGGGCGTGGTACAATGCAGCTCCCTACAACCTACCCCACCTTCCATCCATCCAACTGTTTATCCATCATCTACCTACCCCACCTTCCATCCATCCAACTGTTTATCCATCCATCTACCTACTCCACCTTCCATCCATCCAACTGTTTATCCATCCATCTACCTACCCCACCTTCCATCCATCCAACTGTTTATCCATCCATCTACCTACCCCACCTTCCATCCATCCAACTGTTTATACATCCATCTACCTACCTGTGATGACTACTTTTATGCCAACTGGACAGCTAGAATTATCTGAAAGGAGAGATCCTCAGTTGAGACAAGTTCTTCATAATAGCTAACATTTTCTTATTCAGAAAGTTAGTGAGGGGGAGAAAATCACATTGTGGGTTGTGCCATCCTTGGGTGGTGGTCCTGAGGTGTTTAAGAAAGCAGGCTGAGCCAGTCATTATGAGCAAGCCAGTAAGCAGCACCATTTTATGACCTCTGCATCAGCTTCTGCCTCCTGTTCTTGACCAGTTTGAGTTCCTGTCCTGACTTCCTTCTATGATGAGCATAGATATGGAAGTATAAGCCTAAAAAATTCTTTTCTCACAGACTTGCTTTTTGGTTATGATGTCTGAGCACAGCAATAAAAACCCTAAATAAGACATCACTCGTTCAATCATCATCCATGCATGCATCCATCCACCCACACACCCATTCACCCTCTCACCCATTCAGTTGTTCATTTACCCACCCACTCAATCTTTGACCTATCCATCCACCTATCCATTCGCTTGTCTGCTCATCTAATCACCCACCCATCTGCTCATCCATCCACCCATTTGTCTACACAGCCTTCTACCTACAAATCTGCCCGCCAATCTATTCGCTCACTTATCCATCCTTTTACTCACACTCCCACCCAAATTTCTTACCTTCGTTTCATAAGCCTTCTCTAGGGAGCGTGAGTGGAGGAAGCTAGATACTAACAAGCAGATGCACAAGCTGTATTCAGCTATGCCAAGGGCTATGAAGGTGATCACACAGGGTGAGCTCGTCATGGGTGGATGTCTACTCTAGTAAGGTGGTCATCAAGAAAGCCTGAGGAGACTACCTCAGGAAGTTACCTATGCAGAGATGCAAGTAGAATTGTCCTGGGCAGAGGAAACAGTGAACAAGTGCAATGGCCCTGATGGGAATGGGTAAGCATTTTCAAGGACCAGCAGTCAGCAGGGCTGCTGTCCAGAGGTCAGGAGGAGAGGGGAGAGAGCAGTGGAGAGGTCAGTAGGGCCCCTGATGAGACGGGTCCTCATGAGGTACTGGCCCAGTTCTGCTTGCTTCCCCTGTCTCCATACCCCCCCCCATTCTCTCTCTGAGGTTCCTTTGCTTATTCTGTTCTCATTTTGTCTTGATTGGGGAGCAGTTACCTCTTCTGCCCATTTCCATCTGTACTGCTTCCACTTCAATCTGTTAGATATTTAGAGTTGTCTTGAGCATTTCTGCCTTCTCCACTTTCTGCCAACTGACCACCAAAGTGCCATTTGAAACCCCACAATGGCAATGTAGCCCTCACTACCTACCACATCCCCCAATTCATTTCCATCTCTTTGCTTGCCATGTATTAGGCTGTGTCTGTCAAAATTGTAAGTAGATGTGTCTTGAAGTCAGGGGATCCAGTGATCAAGGCCCAGCCTGATCATTTTTTAGCTATGGGAGTCTGGGAAAATTATTTAACTTTCAGAGACTCAGTTTCCTCGGGCATTAAGGAAGGCTCACAAGTAAGCTAAACAATGTGTGGTGTTTTTGCATAATGCTATCAGCTTTCCACAGCTAACTATACCTTTAAATATATTTATGGTAATTTGTACCTATTTTAGTTTATTTTTTGAGACAAGATTTTATATACCTTAGGCTTGCCTTGAACTGTGTATAAGATGACCTTTAATATCTGATTATTCTGCTTTCATCCTCCTGATGCTATTATTGCAAACATATATAATACTCTATCTGGTTTTATGTGGTACAGGAGATCAAACCTAGTCTCTAGTGCACACTAGGCAAGAACTCCTCCAAGTAAACCCTAATGGAAATCGAGAAGTGGCTTAATCTTAAGACCTCTTCAAACTTCACCCATCTGGTGACACTCAGCTCAAACAAGTCAGCACCTTGACGTCATCCTTTAAGCTTCAGAATATGTGATTCCTCCTTTCTCTGAATAACCATAGTAACATTATCCAGGTCTCCATCATTTTTGTGTTCTAACTCCCTCTTAGGATTCTTGAGGTACCTTCTACTTCATCACATGCACTTAATTATTGCATGAATTCTAGTTGGGATTTAATGAAAACCCAGAGCCAGATACTGGGGAAAAGCTGGAATATCAGAGAGAGGAAACAGAGCACAATCAATTCTCACCCAGCCAATTTCTCAGGAAGAACAGGGCAAATGCTATCTTCAAGAGCCCTCAGCCTGACTGGTTGCTTCTACAGAATACCTGAATGTCTATCTACATCTGCCTTAAATATCTTCACTTCCAGGTTCAACTCGGCATCATAATCCTAGAGTTAGGATTAAAGGTGCAAGCTGCTACTGTTTGATTGTTAGGCCTTGAACTCACAGAAATCCAGAAAAATCTCTGTCTTCTGAATGATGGGATTAAAGGCATGGATCACCATTCTCTGACCTTCATGGCTTGACTGTGGGTGATTCTGTTCTCTGATATTCCAAGATGATTTTATTAAATATAAAATATATCATCTCACTTAATCATCTTAACATGAAACATTCACTGCCTTTCGACATATTCCCATTTCAAGCACAAAAATTTAAAATTATAATGAACCTAAATTTATATTTTCCCTTGGTGGTTCATACTTTCTAGTTTTAAGTGTAAGAGTTTTAAAATACCTGTAATCCCTGCACTTAGGAGACTGAGGCAGGAGGATAGATTTTTCTATGTCAACCTGGACCATGAACAAGTCATTTTTTAAGCTGGTCAATCTTCTCAAAAGAAAAGAAAAATTATTTACTAAATCAGAAATCATGAAGATTTGCAGTTGTTTGCTGCTTAATGATTTTAGCTCTGATATTTAGGTGATCAGGTTCATTTTGTCCAAAAGCAGTGCAAATATCCAGAAATGAGCTCAACCTGGACTATACAGGATTTCTGGTGGAATTTGCGAAGCCAGTTCTCCTCTACTGAAAGGACTCACTTCCCTTCTCACAAGGACAGATGGCTACCCTTGATGCATATTAGCATAGCAAAATGATGCTGGCTTCCAGGCTCCCTCAGTATCACAAGTACCTGTTACATAATTCAAAGTCCATCCAAACCCTTCTCACCTCCTCTGCTGCCCTAAACACGCCCTACAGCTCACAAGCTTGCCTTCCCTCAGCTCCTCATTCTTCTTATAATCCTGATATTCATTCTCTCTCTCTCTCTCTCTCTCTCTCTCTCTCTCTCTCTCTCTCTCTCTCTCTCTCCTTTCCTTACTATGCTTTCTCTATTCTCTATTCCCTATGGGTCTTCCCTCTCTCACAGATAGCTGTGTCTAAATCTGGTCAGCTAACCATGATCAGTCTACTTTCTCTTCCTGCTCTGGACTCTTCCAGATGCTTCTGGTTGTTCTCTCCCTTGTAACCACAATAAAAATCTTCCCACAGAGTGCTCTGTACAACAGAGTGTTCATGTCATTTGTTTACATAATTTTAAGTTCATTTAAAAAAACTGAAGCGTGGCAGTGATTCTATTTTTTCCTTTGCCTGTGGTCATTGTCTTCCTAAAACATTCACTGAGAAATACTTGTGATCTATGAACTTCATCCAGCTGTTCCTGTTCTAGCTGTGTGGCCTCAGATAAAGCTTCCCACCTGTTGGAGTCTCAGTTGCCTCATCTGGAGAGTGGAGTTGCCAACAGTGTATCTACCAGGATTGATGTGAGAATTCTGTGGGGCTAGAGAAACCTAGAAATAATTTCCTCCATCTTTTTTTGTTAACCATAAACATGCTGTTGTAGTTCTTGTAAAACCTGGGGACAAAGTCAAGAGGACCACTAGCATGGTTATTTCTTGTATTTATTCTGTCTGTGACTCCCTCTATCCTGCAGTTAACAGAGTAAATCAGATTTACAGGCTACATATTGTCCCCCCACCAAAGGGTTAGAGTGATTGTTAGTAGCAAAAAAATATGTGTTTTCTCACAGAAACAAGTCTTTCAGGTTGATCTGATGCTTCCTTTGGACTTTCATGGGGTATTGTGCCAGATGGTAGCCAAGGTGCTTTTCAGAGTAAATGCTGGAATTCTGCAGAGCTAAGAGTGCTGTCAATCATCATCTTCCCAGTTCATGCCCCATCGAAACTTTTGCAATTTGAGGGTTGTGAGATGCTAGCAGATAAAGGCACTTTCCACACAAGCCTGCAAACGTGACTTGGATCCCCCCCTGAATGCAGTAAAGGTGGAAGGAGAGCATTGACTCCATGGAGTTGGTCTTTGACATCTTATGTGCCTCTAATAATACACATATGCACAAAACAAGAATTAAAAACATATTTTTGAAAAAGTTAGACTTGATGACTTAGATTGTTGGATATATGTGTATACATACATGTACATATACATGTGCACGTGTGAAGGAAAGAAGGAATCTAAGCCAGCTGCCAGAGTTAATTACCCCAATATATACCTGATTATCTGTATTTATTTTGAGTTATTCACAGTGTATCCAAGATATCAAACCAGCCAAGAAATCTGTGTGTGTGTGTGTGTGTGTGTGTGTGTGTGTGTAAGTGTGAGAGAGAGTGAATGAGAGAGAGAAAGAGAGAGAGAGTTTTATTCAACTCTAAAGAACAATTATGCCACTTTACAGGTAAAATGGATGGGATTAGAGATCAACATATGAACCAAATACTCCAGACTTTGAAAGACAAATATGTCATGTTTTCTTTTATATGCAGAATCTTGATCATGAAAAGAGAAGAAATACAAGGGATACTGTTTGGGAGGAGGAAGGGAGGAAGATCAGTGGAAAGGGGTGGGAACACTAACGAGGGGATGATGTGGTCAGAGTGGATGTATGAAAGTGTCACAACGAATCCATGAGTTTGTACAATTACTATAGGCTAAAAAAAATACCTGCTGTTTGTAGAAATGGGAGGCGAGGTAGGCAAGCTCCTATTACTAGCAAGTGGGAAGTAAGACTGGAGATCAGTTGACTCTAAGACTCATGCAGCCTTCCCATTAACACTGCCTTTTCAGAGGGGCCCTCCCCTTCCAGCTGCTGGGGCCCTGTCCTCAGTAGCAGCAGCAATCCCTATGTCTGGGAAGTTAGGAGGTGACTCTTATCCCTGTCTGGACATTGGAATCGCTTGCAACTTTTCCTTCCTCCCTCTCTCTTTTCCTTCTTCCTTTCCTCTCTCCCTTTCTTCCTCCAGCCCTCCCTTCCTCTATTCCTGCCTTTCTTCCTTCCTTTTATTGTCTTTCTAAGACAATCCTCAATATGCAGCTCACACTGACCTTGAATGCAAGACCCTTCTGTTTCAACTTCTCCAATGATGGACAAATCATTTTAATATAGATGTCCGGGTGTCACCCCCAGACACTGAGGTCATTGGACACATGGACATTTCAGAGCTTCCAGGCTGATTCTGATATGGTACCAGGTTTAAGGAGCACTGATCCAGTGTTTCCCTGACATTGCTGATGGCTGCAGTTACCTGTGCTCTCTGCCTCGTGCTCATAGCTCACTAGCTTGGGCAGCTGTATATTTGCTAAGCATCCACAGGGATGTTGAGATGAAAGGCTTTTCTCATATGCATCTTCTGTCAGCTTCACCATAGCCTGGGAGGAAACAGGTCTGAGCTTAGCAGTTCCATTTGTCAACTGGAGCTCTGGAAGTATAGCTATTTATCCATAGATGTCCAATGCGTGCAAGAGCTAGGGCCAGAATCCAAAGCCCCTGACATGGACACATTGAACGGGTCCTAACTAATCTTCACTGAGCCTGTCTGGGAATTGAAGGACAAACTTTGATGTTTCCTCCCTCAGTCTTGTAAGCGGCATCTCAGAGAAACACTGACTTTCAAGGAAACCCTGGCTCTTTCATAGTCCCTGATCCCAGGAGCCTCAAATTCCTCACCTTTTAGGGTACACAAATGGTCTATTGGCAGATGTGGGCGCCTTGTTTTCTTCCTCCTTCTTTCCTTTTTCTTCCTCCTCTTCCTTTTTCTCTGTTTCTTCTCTCCTCATCCTCACACCATTTAAGTAGACTTAACATTGGAAAATTGAGGAACTGGATTTGGCCAGGAGTGGAGACTGATCCAAGCATTATTGGGTCAGTGGGACCATAGGACTGTCTGCTCCCTGCCCAGGGAGGGGATGGGGAGTTGCAGAGAGAAGAAAAATGACCTAATGTGTTGGGAGGGGGAAGAGACCTTGAATAAGGATATACAGGGATAGAAAAAAAATTCAGAGGGAAAGCTGAACACAAAGAAAATATATGTGTAGCAATCTTATTTGCATTATCACCCTTGATAAGTCATGCTTATGATTTTTATCTTCTTTATAGTTATTGCTAACTTATCAGCATTTTAAATTCATTTTACTGTTTTTCTTGATAAATACAAAATAAAGAAGGAAAAAGAAAAAAAGAAAAAAGAAAAAGGCCTAATCTGGTGACGATTATTTTCTAACAGATTTGAGAAGCTTGGATGACAAAATATTCAACTTTGTTCAAAAGTATACACCATAAGGCTATTCTTACTGCTTAAAAATCAACATAATCAAAAATTCCCATCTCCTGCATATACACACCAAAACACATGAATATACACAGTGAAAATAAAAGGTCAAAAAGCATATATTTTGCTTTTCAAACATTCCTAACAACTTGATATACTGTTTGTATTTTGTTTTTTATTGGTTTATTGTCTGTCTCCCTGCACAAGACCAAAAGACATTGAGGCAGGACGTTATCTTACACTTAGAGGGAATTTGCTCCTTTGTTGGAGTGCCCTTAGCAGGCTGCATCAGGGGCCAGGTGTTTAATCTGGAAAAGTATTGAAGCAATCACACTCCTGAACCATAGCACCTGGGTACCTATTGCGCTTCTATTGCTTTGTAGCTGAAGGGTCTTGGGCAAATTTATTCAACTTTCTGTGTCTCAATCCCTCCATTTCTAAATGGACCTAACCCTAGATCCTAACACGCTGAAATCCAGAGCAAGGAGCTGATCACTGCTACTTCTGTTAGACAGGACTTGGAGTTTATATAGCCTGGGACTTGTGTCTACAGGTCATCTGCCACTCCCCACACCTGCCACAGAGAAAGCCACTGGAGGCTATGAAAGAGACATGGGACAGCCTTTCCTTAAGACCTCAGGAGGGCTTGGATCCCTGTCAACACTTTTATTATTATTATTATTATCAGTTTCATAACCTCCAGGAAATAAATCTCTGTTGAGTTCAGTGACCTAAATAGGGGTTGTTTGTTGCAGTAGCCTTAAGAAACAAATATCATATGCCCCCATGTTCCCACAGTTTTTGCTTCCCTTGGGCAGGGTCCAGTAAGGGTCTAAGGATCAAGTACTACAGGACTCCTAACATCCGTGTTCTATGGACCAATTTCCCTAATCAAACTGCAAAGGTCAGAAGGACCATGCCATCTGTAACTGATGAGAACTGTGGTGATTCTTCCCTACCCATTCCTCATCATTGGCTAACCCAGCCACTCTAGGAGCTTCTGGTAATGACTCTGTTCCATGCATACCAACATATTGAGTCCTGCCTTTATAACTGCAGCCCTTATTTGCTTCTGGGCCCTTGGCCTCTGGGCTGAAAAATCTTTTTCTATTCTCTCTCCCATGGGTGGGCTCCTCCATTCTCACCCCAGACGCTCTCTGCAGTGACACAGCTGAGCTGCGAGGTTCCAGCTCAGTCCAGTGGTATTCTAGTGTGTGGAGGAGAGTAAGTTTAGATAAGATTAATATGCATTAGTAAACTGAGTAACACAGACAGACCCTCATCCAATCAGGAGGAAGCCTGAACAGGCACCTGAGACAACGAGAATGCTTCCGGCTGAATCCTGGAGCTGGGCTATTAGTCTTCTCCAGCTTTTGAATGTGAACAGAAGTACAAGCTTTTCCTTGGGTCCCGAGTCTGCTGGCTTTTAGCCTGGACCTCACATTGCTGGTTCTCCTGATATCAGTCCTTCATACTAGGATCAGAACCTTCCTAGCCTATGCTTCCATATGGCAACAATAGAACTCGTCATCTCAGCCTCTTAATCACACAATCCAATTCCTTCTATCAAATGCCCTTCTTTCTATCTGTTTTCCCTATTTGCTCTGTTATTTTGAAGCCCCTGGTGCATATGAAAAGCCACCCATTTCCTCCAAGACCTAAGGCCTTCGCTGCTTCGACAGTTTCAGGATTTAGAATCAGAGCATCAGATTCTGGTTCTATCACTACCTCACTCTGCTGCCTCTGACTTCAGGAAACAAGTCTATAAAGATAAGATCCACAACACCTGACCTCTTATCTTGCTGGATTATGGTAGCCGGTAGCCAGTCGTGTGACAGTAGTACACTCAGCAAACAGAAATTTCCGCCTCTCTACCTCCACCTTTTCATCAACACACAAAAATCTTCCTCCCTGCCTTTTTTTTTTTTTTATTTCCGGGAAGAGGAAAAAGAAAAAGCCTTGAAGTTAGAGGGGGTCTGGAATGCTGACATCCAGACTCTCCTCCTCCTGTCTTGGTTGGTGACTATTTTGTCCTCAGGGTCATAAGTTTCCTGTGATTGCAATAGGGAGAATGGCCCAGCAGAACTGGAACAGAATCACAGGGACGTGGGCCCAGATGTCCTGAAGCTCCAGTTCCAGAAGTGGTTCAACTTTGTCAGGTGGTTGTGACCCTATTATTCAATCCAAATCTACCTTTCACCCTCACCCCTTGCGAGAACAGATTTGCTCAGCTATGAATGGATCTGTAGCTTATTTACATTATGCAGAATCGCCATTATTTTCTAATTACCAGGACTTCTTCCATGGGTCTTCCTTACTAATGAGAGATAATTTGTTTAACATACAGCAGGTTTGTGAGGCCCTTCATCCTCGTCCCCTTTTGGCTCAGGTTTTTGCTTCTGCCCTTTGTAAAATACTAGAGAGTATGATGTCTTCAACAATAGGGTTCTATCATCCAGTTCTTCTGGGCAACTAAGAAGATTAACCATAGTTTGTATTGTTTGGGGGGTGCCTCTGGAACCTCCATGACCAACCCTCAGGAGGAGATATCACAGAATAAATCATGCCATATCCCCCAGCTCTCACAGTAAAGCTACCCTCCCCGTCTAGGAACCTCCACAGAGATCTCATTTTCCATTATGTTTACTTAACCCTAGCATCTCTCTTCAAGGCCCCACAAGAGGAGCCTGACTTAATTTGTACTGGAGATGAGGGTGGCAGTGAGGAATACTTCCCAGATGTGCAATTGATCACATGAATGCTTTGGCTAAGGCATCAGGATGAATTCCCTGACAGTAAGAGTGTAAAAGACAAAGAGGGCCAATCTGCCTGAGAATGAGGGGTGTCTTCTTTCTCTCCCCCTCCCTACTTTCTTTTTGTGGGAGCTCATTAATCAGAGGTACAACAAACACCTTCATCATCATGTAGGGGCAGGGAGGAGGCCTGGGAGTCACCCTCTGACTTCTGCATCTGTGGCATCCTGTGGCTTCACAGAACCATGCTTCTCCCACTCTGGGTGCAACATTGGGGACATTGCCATGACAGCCCCATCCAGTGCCTCAGAACTGTCCTCAGGTTTGAGACAATAAGGCTGTTGAGTACCTGGGCTCTGTATGGTTCACAGGCAGTGGCAGACAGCTGGAGAGAAGGAGCTAACCACGTCTCTGAAGAGATGAAACCAAGAAGGCCGATGGTCAATCAAGTTAAAAAGTACCATGAGTAAGGAGTCGGGGCAGTGTTACAGTCTCCCAAGAATGAGAGAAGGTTTCAGTTGAACCAGTATAGTGTCTCCGTGTGCGTCAAGATGCTGAGAAGAAGGAAGAGATAGTACACCCTACCAGACTCACAGGGCAGCTTGGTCTGTGGTGCTGGGTACCTGTGAAGGAGAGCAGCTGTGGGAGGTGTTGAGCTCAGACAGGAACAAGTACCCTCCCCACATATCTGGTCAGCCCATTATAATAAGAAGAGAATGCCCACTTAAACCTCATGCTCTGTATTCCTATTTAGAAGGTAGCTTTGGATCATTACCTCAGTGCAGTCTGGGGACCGTTGTCCGGTCTCCTTCTGCTCTTGCTTGGGCAGCCAATATCCTGCAGAGTTGAGCTCAGAGCCAAGCCTCCTACCTCAACAGGTTACCTCTTTTCCTTATAGGGCAAGTATAAGATGGTTCCAGAGCCCTGCAACAGGTATGCAGAGCAGGGCCACGGGGCCTATTTCCTTGCCATGTATATGCATGTCCCTTTGTTCCTATTTGTGACACTGATGCTCTAGGCTGAATTCAGTAGCTGAGCCCCCAGGTTGGAACACTGGCTCTCCTTTCTGCGTTTGGGTTCTGAGAGCAATCAGTCCCAGTACCATCTAGGCATGCAGTTCCTCCTGCCACACATGATGCTGCAAGACTGGTACCTCTGTTCTTACCTCGTGACTCCTGTGCCCTCCTCTCGGCCTGACTCCAGCATAGTCCTTGAAGCTCCCACAAGCCAAGGTCACTCTACCAGTCAACCAGATGCTGAAGGGCCATGGGCCTGCGTGTCCATGTGGGCACATACTTGTCTCAGCACCCAGGGTTTTTCTGTATTGCACTGTGGACTCATGTTGGTATGGCCTGCGTGTCCCTGCATGCCCGTCTGTAGCACATGGTGACACCAAGAGCACTTTGGGAACCATTCTGACAACACTGAACAGCACCAGATGGCCTTATTTTTATTGTCAGGTGATGTGCTCTTCTGACAACCTCAAACAGGCCCACTGATTCCTAAATTCCTCTATCAAGACCTATCAGGACTAAGGTCATCAACAGAGTAAGGTTAAGTGGCAAGATGGAAACATCCATTTCAAAGAGTGCTGGATAATAATGCTCGTTTTGAAGCTGAAACTTTAATGGTTTAATTTTAGGCCTTATAAAAAATCTCTTTGTGTGAAAGCCATCTCATCAAAGCCGTCAGAACACAATGTTCCTTGTGTCTAAATGGATGCATCAAAGCAGTCAGGTCAAAATGCCATGTACATTCTCTCTCTGTCTCTCCCTCCCTCTCTCCCCCCCTCCTTGTGTGTGTGTGTGTGTGTGTGTGTGTGTGTGTGTGTGTGTGTGTGCTTCCAAGCACATGAGGGAACCATGAACTCCCTTTTATGAACATTTAAAACAGCCCAGATCTCTGCTATGTGCCTGCGGGATTTTGTTCCACTTACACATTGTATATATGTGGAGAGAGGTATCTGACAGCCTTGCCTATAGAAACAGTCTGGCAGAGGGCTGTCACCCTATAGCTTGGCTCTACACCTCATTGTGGCAAGGTGATGAGGCTGATGCACTGGAACAAGAGTCATGATTTGCCTTCCATTCTAGTCAGACACCTCTTCCATCTCATCAGTTCAGTGCTGTCATGCAAACAGCCAGTCTTTCCAGCAAATTCCCTCTAATGGGAAGTTATCAAATGCTTCATAAAAGAGAAGGCTCGGAGCCCCTATTAGGAAGAAATTAATTGTCAACTGCAGGTTTCCTGGCACCCCATCCTTTTAAGATTTCAGGTTGGAGAAAGGCCAAAAACAACCCCCTACTCCACCCACCCTCGAATGAGGGCCAGTGCCACCACACAGTTTGTTTTAGGAAGACTGGAAGGGATTGTGTGAGGAGATTGGAATGGACCTGGCTGGTGCAGAGACCCAGCCCAGAGTGCTACTAGGATGTTGGCATAAAAGATAGTATGACTGGACCTGTTTCAAAGATGAGGCAGGATCTAACTCCATGACATTCCTTATGCACTGCTGCTGTAGGCAGGGCTTTTGTTTCTCTTGCCTGTACACTGACAGTCATCTCTCCTAATTCTCCTGTGCCTCTTTCCTTTCTTTGTCTCCATCCCATAGTGTTCTGAAACACTAGCCTACGGTTATCACCCCCTATCGAAAGCCCTATGCTAAGTGTCTGGGGCAAAATTTCCTATGGGATCTAAAATGTTCACTATGAGCTAAAGACAACATGACAAATATATTAGGAAGATTCTTGACCCTCTTCCTCCCATAAAGTAAATACAACATTTTGATGGCAGAACAATCAACATATTAGCTGTGTTAGTGTCCTGAGGCTCGCTGGGAAGAGGGGTTGAAGGCAAGCATGTTGCCCCACATTTTTGACACCAGTCTCCTTTCCAGCCCATCTTTCCATTAGAACACAGCATCCAGAGAATTCAGTGGGAGAGCCAGAATCTGTGAGACTCTCCAGCCCCTAATGCTTGTTCACACTGCCTACAACTGGAATCTCTTCCTAACCATTCCCTATTCCCCCACCTAGGATTTTCAGAGCTCTAAGGCTGGGCTTCTTTTGTGATTTAAACTCTTTCCATATTTGTCTGATGGACATGATATAAAGTACTGTCTATTACAAGATACTCAAGGTCCCCATACCACAGCAACAAAGCCCAACAGGCCAGAGTGCTCATCTTTCTGTGAGTTCAAGGCTGACTGCCAAATAGAGTAGCTCATGCCTTTAATCTTAACCTGGATGAGATACAGCTGGGAAAAGAAGGTATTTAGGACAGGCTTAGGAAAACAGCAGCAATTAGAAGTGACCAGGAGTGAGGCTGAGGAAGCTGGAAGATAGCTGCATGAGATTTGACTGTGGTGTTTCCTCTCTCTGATACTTCAGGTTTTATTAAATATGTAACATATCACCACATAGCAGGGCTCATTAAACAGCTCAGAAGGACCCACTCCCAGGAAGGTAGCCCATAATTGAGCCTTAGGTAGCATGTGGATTAATCAAGCTCTATCTTTGAGCTATTGACAGTACCTCTTTAGGGGCAAACTGGTAAGGAAAGGCTTCATCCATTTCCACAAGTCAAGGGCATGTTTTGGCCCTTGGTCATGCACTTCTCATCTCTGGGTATGTTTCCTTCTCTGTAGCAATGTTTTCTTGTCAGACTATCTTTGGATTGCCAGCCCCCCAACTATAGACACAGAGACTTCTTATTAATTATGAAAGTTTGGCCTGAGAGTGTGGCCAGGCAGCTTGGAGCAAGCAGGGCTCTCCTTACCAGTGGATTGTAGCATAGCCAGCCTCCTGTGTCATTCCTTTTTCCCTCTTTACAGATATTCTAGAAGCTGATATAGGACCATGTAGGTAGATCCAGATCGTGAGATGTTTTAGGGACTCAAGGGGAGAAACAGTGTTTTATTCTTTTTTAAAGTGTTGGTCTTTTCTAAGGTAGTCATTTTTCTCATTGCCTCTTTTTCACCTAGGCACTCTTGGTGTGCTGGGTTAATGGCTAGTACTGTATTGACTGTGGGAGACATTCATGAAGGTGTAGTGGCTTTGTCTCACCTGTTAGATGCTGATATCTGTTCATTTTGCCATCCCAATTCTGTCTCAATCTTATCAGATTCTACTGTATTTGAATGGTTAATAAACTTCACAGTGCTGTTGGTGAAAAAAAAACCAGAAAGTTTGGTCTTAGCTTAGGGTTGTCCCACTAGCTCTGATAATTCAAATTAACCAGCTCTTACTAATCTACATTCTACCAAGTGCTTCAGTTACCTCTACTCTGTACCATATGTCCAAACTCTTCAGTGTCTCCCTGTCATCTCATTGGCATAATTTGATATTCTACATTCCTCCTCCTGTTATGGAATATTATTTTAAGATGTGTTACATTTGTTTGTGCTATGAAACATTTGTTTAATAATGCAAAGATGTGTTGCATTGTTTTATGTTGCATTTCTTTAACTCTGTGAAGGCTTTGCCTGTCTAAAACACTTAATTGATAATAAAGAGCTGAATGGCAAGAGAAAGGATAGGTGGGGCTGGCAGGGAGAGACAATAAAAAGGAGAAATTTGGGAAGAAGAGTTTGAGGATCAGGATTAAGGAGGACACCAGGGGCCAGCCACCCAGATGCACAGCCAGCCATGTATACCTGGAAATAATGAATACAGAACTAGAGAAAGGTAAAAGCTCAGGGGTAAAAGGTAGACAGGGATAATTTAAGAAAAGCGGGATAGAAATTAGCCAAGCTAAGGCTAGGCATTCAAAAGTAAGAAAAAAAAACTCCATGTATTTATTAGGGAGCTCGGTGGTGGGCCCCCAAAAGAGTCAAAGAATTAAAAACAACAATGTCCTTCTCTCTTTCCCTCTTCCAAGAAATCCCTTGTCACCTATCCTCTCCTGCCTTGCCACTGGCCATTCAGCTTTTTATTACATCAATCACAGTGTAGACATACCACATAAAATTTCTTTTTGTCTAAATAAAAAGGAAAGGTTTTAATTAAGTCCAATGCCTTAACCACTCGGCCATTCTAGGAATTACCTAGGAAAAACCATTACCTAGGAAAGGCTTTAATTCTAATACAGTAAAAAACTATATACAATATGAACAATTATCAAGTAAGAATTAGATTCACAATATCTACTTTGTTTGTATTTGGGAATTTTAGAGAAATTACTCCATTATCTATCCTATCTTGGCAAGTCTAAAGTTTTATCTTTAAACCACTTTCTATCATAACTTGTATTATTGTCCTAAATATCTTTTTAGACATTAAAACATTGTCTTAGATAATCAACTTAAGCTTTTATGTCTCTCAACTTTATATAGTTTACATCTCTTTTTAACTATTTTTATAAATTTGGTAACTAAGAAAACAGTGTAACTACCTGATCTTCAACCCCCATCAGAGACCTGAGAAGGATATATTACCTGAGTAAACATGAAGTGCAGAACAAGCAACTTCCAAAACTTTAGAAATGACAGAAACAGCTAGATGCCTAGATAGTCATGCAAGAGTTTTCTGTAATGTTGGGGCATCCATCTTTAGCATAAAGGCCTAGAATATTTGACAGACTTTTCTGTGCAGCAGGAATTCTGAAGAACTGTCCTATCTTGTCTTGACAAAATTTGGCAGTCATTTTCTTTTGTATCCTGCTTGTCCATTTTGGACAGCAAACTGTAAGCAGTTGAGTCAAGGGCAGTTTCTTTCCTGGTAGCTAACTTTTTGCCTCAAATAAAAGCAAACTTCACATAGAGGTTCTTAGATGCCCATAATCCCTTTTTGAAGTAAATTGGTGCTGCCAGGAGCAGATGTGTTTCACTGCCATGAAAAGCCTAAGTTGGGGCTGGAGAGATGGCTCAGAGGTTAAGAGCAATGACTGTTCTTTCAGAGGACCTGAGTTCAATTCCCAGCAAAACCACATGGTGGCTCACAACCATCTATGATGAGGTGCCCTCTTCTGTAAAGCTGTATGCATAATAAATAAATAAATCTTTAAAAAAAAAAGAAAGAAAAGTCTAAGTTTATTAAAACATCTTAAATATCATATTTTGTAGCTCTGAAGTTTTTGAAGACCATCTGTCTATCTAAATTTTATCTGTTTAACCTTGAAAGCATACCTAACATGACTACAAGCTTGATTATTATAGAGGACTAACTACTAACCTGTACTTCTTTTTTTTTAATTTTTTTTTAAACTTTATTTATTTGCCTTGGAGTTTGCCTAGAACTGGAATTACAGACAGTTGTTAGCTGCCATGTGGGTGCTGGGAATCAAACCCGGGTCTTCTGGAAGAGCAGACGGTGCTCTTAACCGCTGAGCCATCTCTCCAGCCCCCCTGTATTTCTTAATTATACTACATTTTTAAATAAACTGCACAGGTACTATGCCTTAAACAAGAGTAAAAACATATATACAGTATAGCAAAAATAACTTTAAATATGCATAAATATACAAAAATGTCTTAAAGAGTAGAAATATGTTTAGAGTATGTTCTAACAAAAATAACCTTAAATTTGTAAACATATACAAAAAATTCATACCAATATAAAATATTTAAGACTAGTAGTTACTTTTCAGTTTAAATGTTTAATCTACCCTTTTTAGTATCATTTCTATACTATATCTCCATTTTCCCTTCAGAAAGAAATCTCCAAATTTAATCTTCTTTGCTCAGCTTTCTTCCTAATCATGACAACTTGTAACCAACCCCCATAAATGATGATAAACATTTGTAACCCATCAAATGACCAAAACCTACCTACCTTACTTCTTGTGAATGTGAGCATCATCTTTTCTAGACTGATTCCTGTTGTTTGAGGGTGACAGCATCTTTAGGAGACCCTGAGAAAAATAGGAAAATGGTCAAGTCCTGAGAGATTTAGTTCTATTATTTGTTGTTCAGCTTTTGTGTAATGGGAAAGTGTAGCACTTTTTCGAAGCACTGTGAGGCTATAACATCTCATCTAGCAGCTTTGAAGTTGTTCTGGATACATAGTTCTGAGGAAACTGCAACAGAGACATTCTGAGAGGCTGGATCACTTGGGCTACTTGTCTTCATTGATATCTGGTCCCCCCCTTTTCTGAAAACACACAAAATTTTAAAGGTAACATACCATGCTTATTTGCATTAACACAAGCATGAAATGTTCATTATGTACAAATCAGCTAGAGATAAATTATCTGTTCTATATGTGAGCAGGTATTCATTTGGATTCTATAACCACACTGTCATGAGGACTCTGTAGCAAACAGGATTTATTATATATTTCTAGTCTCAGAGCTGTTTCCATGTAGAAATATAAGCATATGTTACCTGTTTTATACTTTTTCTTAGTTTTTTCTTGGAGGATCCTCAGGAGGTATCCTCCAATCAAATTTGATCTTTATCAACTTTGAAGAAATCCATAGCTTTTTATTTTCTTTTTCTTTTTATTTTGGAAACAAAAGCTCAACCTCTCCACCAACACAACACTTCCTAACTTCCATTATGAAGCCAAGACATTCCTAAAGTATATAGTCTAGTTTATTTCATCAGTCCCTTCTATAATTCAATGTTTCTCAGCAACTTCCATTCACTCATCAGCATTTTAAAAATTCCAAGTAAATAAAGCACCATATAGGATCCAGATACACTGTGTATTTCCCATCTTCATATGGCTGATTCCTTTGATATTATTTTACTTTCTCTTTAAGGACTTTATTTTGTTATTTTTAATAACAAACTAACCCTAACCCTATTTATTCTACGCCCAGTTTCTTTTCTTTCTTCAGCATCTAAGCACATTTTAAGTATATTATATTTGTTCAGAGGTTTTCCTCAATCTGGACCCCACTTTCTGTGCATCTGCAGCCAAATCTTAAACTGCTAGGCTATGACTGCATGGCTCCTCTTAGCATATGGTGCTGGCAGCTGGCTATTCTTTGCTCAGTTTGATGGGAGCCTAGCCTCATGCTGGCAGATACCATTGCAAGAGCAGCATTTATCCACCCCACTTTCTGGAATTTCTTGTGTCTATCTGTGGCAGGCATTGTACCCAGTATTAGGACCTCTGTAGCCAAACATACCTGAGAGACTCCTGTCACTAGAAGCTACTTGTTCAGAACTTTTTTTTTTTTTTAGCTTTCTCAGGCATAATATGAATATATATGGTCAGACGTTGGGCAGCATATGAGGTAGTACTTTCTCACTGGGACCACCAGCCTGCAAATAGTGACATGGAGACTTATTTATTATGAAAGCTTAGCCTTAGCTTAGGCTTGTTACTAATTAGTGCTTTTTTGTTGTTTTGTTTTCTGAGACAAGGTTTCTCTATGTAACAGTCCTGGCTGTCCTGGAACTAGATTTTTAGACCAGGCTGGCCTCAGACTCACAGAGATTCACCTACCTCTGACTTCCAAGTGCTGGGATTAAAGGTGCATACCATCACTGCTTGACCATGACTATTTCTTATAACTTAACCCATTTTTAATCTACGTTCTTCAAAAATTACTTGGCTTGTTATCTCATCTCTGTTCAGCTCATCCTGCTTCCTCAGTTGTCTGGCTGGCAACTCCTCTTTTCTTCCTCATAGAGTTCTCTCTCTGCCCAAAAGTACTCTCTGCCAAGCTATTGGCCGTCCAGTTTTTTTTGTAAATTAAGTCAATCACAACAATACATTCTCACACAGTGTACAAATGTCCCACAACACTTCACTTTACCTCTGACACTGAAAGTTACAAAATAGAGAAAGAACAGAAGCTACAAAAGTCAAGATGAGGATTTGGTTGGGTTTTCTTGGGGGAAGAGGCCAGGCACTCAGCACAGAACTTAGTATTCAGAGGGTACTCAATAAGTAAGCATTGAGTAAATAAACTTGAACTAAATGATATGAGCATAGAGACTGAATCATGACTCCAAAGATGTCAGTTGTTCTAGAGCAGTGACTCCTTGAGCCTGCCATAAGCCCTGGATTCCACTATTGCACATTTGCCTTTGAAATACAAACATTTACAAGTGGGAAAACTAAGCCTTTGCTCCCCTCATATGTTTT
This sequence comes from Sigmodon hispidus, assembly GCA_004025045.1. Lineage (NCBI taxonomy): Eukaryota > Metazoa > Chordata > Mammalia > Rodentia > Cricetidae > Sigmodon > Sigmodon hispidus. The sequence continues at coordinate 16,286 of PVIH01019567.1, read as the reverse complement.
GACCAACTTGTGGCCATGTTTGGTTACTGAACAAATTCTGATACTTACTGCACAAATTCTGGTTGTAATGAAAGAGACTCAGAGCCAGATATCAGGGAAAGGCTGTAATATCAGAGAGAGAAACACCACAGTCAACTCTCACCCAGCTATCTTCCAGCTTCCTCAGCTTTGCTCCTGGTCACTTCTGATTGCTGCTGTTTTCCCAAGCCTGCCTTAAATATCCTTCTCGCCCAGCTGTATCCCATCCAGGTTAAGATTAAAGGTGTGACCTACTCTATTTGGTAGTCAGCCTTGAACTCACAGAAACACAGAAAGATCTCTGTCTCTGGAGTTATGGGATTAAAGGTGTAGGTCACCACTCCTGGCTTTCCCTGTGCTGGGATTTAAGGTGTGTGCCATTGAAGCCCAGCTGTTTGGTCTTGTACTCTGAGAGATCCAGAACTCCCAGGGCTACATGAGTAACCGCTGCTCTGTTATCCCTGGAACTCCACATCTGCCTAGTTTTGACTGTGGGTTGATTCTTGATATTCCAGGTTTTAAATATGTAACATATTACCGCAGATACTCCTGATGTCCAAGGCACTGTGTCCACTGGGCACAATCTTTTTCTGTTAGACTTCCAGCCTCTGGTTGGAGATCAGCCCAGGTGGCAGAGTTTCTTGGCCAGATAGAAGAATTCATTCAGTATTTAGTCACTGAGTATGTACTACATTGCCAGCCACTGTCCTTTAAATGATGAATAAACAGCAAAGACTAAAGCTGTCAGAAAGCCCTGTCCTCCTGGGGCTTTGGCTGCAGTTGGGAGAGAGATAATAAAGATGCACATGTAAATTAAACAGTATGCCAGATGGTGGTGAGGTATGGAAATAAAACAGTGGTCCAAGCATTGATTCAGGAAAGTGGATGCATGCTGCATTCACACAAGGCAGGCTATACGGAGTATAAGTAAGAATCTGTGAGAGGCGGTGGAAGCAAGTCTTGCAGATATCAGGGGAGCTAAGCAGGGTAACAGAACTAAGGTGGGAATGCTCTAGGCATGCTCAACAGAGAAGATGCCGGTGTTGTCAAGCAGATTGCATGGCAGGAAGGGAGGAATGTTAGATGTAGTCAGAGATGGGGCAAGCAATGAAGTCGGCAGTTCTTTGTAAACAATGATCAAGGTACTTGAATGAAATCCCAAGCCAATGGAGTTTTGAGCAGAGATCAAATATAGATGTTTCTAGAGAGCATGGCCTGCCAATAGGCTTCTGGAGTCATTCAGGTGAGGAATATTAGTGAAGAGGATAAGGAATGGTAAGCCTCTGAGTGTGCTCTGAGTTTAGATGGTAGGTCCTAGCTGACTTAAAGACATATACATGTGAGCCACATTTCTGACAGGCCCTGGTAGAAATCAGAGAGAATTAATGATGCCAAGTACCACTCTGGGGACTGTTTCTTGGTCCTAACAGTTCCCTCAGGGAGGGAGCAAGAATGACACAGAACCTGGGATTCAGTTTTAAAAGACCAAACCCTTTATTCAACAATGGGGAGAACCTTATATAACCTCCCCCCAGCACCCAGGCTACATCACAATCTAGTGATATTGCATGGCTGTCCCTCATTGGCTGGGCATGATCAGGAGATACGGCAGCATCTGTTGACAGACAGATTCCCAATGGTCAAGGAACTCTGGGCAGTGCCTGTTGCTAGACAGATTCCGAACAATCAATAACTTTGTGCATCACCTGTTGCTAGGCCCTCAGGCGGACTCCAGGTTGGCTCATAAGGAAGTGTATTATGTGCATGCCTTGGCAACTGCTTTGGCCCAGTTTCCTTGACCCTATGGGCCTGTCTTACTCCTGGGGACCTTGGTTATCTATGGACACGAGAGCACCCCATCTTTGTCTGACTGCTTTCAGTTTCCTTTAGACAGCTCAGTCTCATCAACTGCTTGCATAGCTTCCAGAAGCCTGTCAGACATGAGAGGGCTCTGAGGGCCAAGTTTCCCAGTTGCAGTCCATGGCTGGTGCTCTGGTGATAGAGATGAGGAACACTGGGATTTCCCAGCATTTTAGATGGCAAGGGCTTCATATGAAGACTATTGATCAAAGAAACAACAGCCATTGAAAAAAGGAACACCAAGATCAGAGAGTAGCTTACATTTGAAGGGGCCACGGTGCTTCCTCAAGATAATTCCCAAGCCTGGTGGGTTACTGGCTATCACCTCTGAATAGAGGATACTCAGCTCCCACTTAAAAAACGACACAAGGTGCAAGAATCAATGATGCTCAGGAATCACTGGTCAGATGCAGGGGGACATCTATCACATTCCTTGTCCCCAGTTTTAGCAAGACCTTCCTTTAACAAAGATGGCTAAGGCTTTGGTTGTAACTCTTGGTTTTTTAAAAAAACAAACAGAACTGAGCTATGTTTCTAGCAAGTGAATGTGCTGCACAAAACACATACCTGCTTTACCAACAACTCTGGCCACTGGTGAGCTGGCTGCTCCCTTCTGGGGGTGTCATTGTAAGGAGTCAATGGGAACATTTACAGTAATTGGAAACTTTAAGAAAAACTCACATTCTACAGTTCAACTCACCAGAGGAATAGGTCTGTGCCTCTTATCACAACTAAGATTTTTTCTAGTATTTCTCCCTTTGCATTATTTTTGATTGTATGTATTTGCGTATTCATGTGTAGTGTGTGTGTGTGTGTGTGTGTGTGTGTGTGTGTCTGTGTGTGTGTGTGTGTCTGTGTGTCTGTGTGTACATAGGGGAGGCCAGAGGTTGGCATCTGGTGTTTTCTTCTATGGCTCCCACTGAGTTTTTGAGACAGAGTCTTTCACTGAATCCGGAAACCACTTATTGGCTACACTGGTTTCCCAGTGAGTTCTGGGAATCTGCCTGTAACCACACCCAAGCACTGGGTATCACAGACATTCCCCAGCACACCTGGCTTTTCCATGGGTGCTGACTGAGCTATCCTGCAAATCCCTTTCCAACCATTCTTAAGTCAAGCTAAGTCTTCAGCGTTGCTTTTCCACTCTATCCAGCCCTCCTGGGTTCTTGAATCTTCATGACCCAGAAACTTGATTCTTCATGGACCTTTTTACCCCACAGTTCTCTCAGGATTGTTCACAGATGAACTAGCTTCGTATCACTTCCCTCCTTCATAGTCTGGGGGAAATGAAGGAATGTTAAGAAAGGGAATCATTCTAGCACCTTTGGTAAAGGAAGCTATGCTGAATGCTACCAAAAGAGAAAAGTAAACACCACCCAGTGACAAACCCTTTGATCTACAATGGTGTCCCATCTGCAAGATATGAACAATGGTGGCACAAAGTTTATGGGAGTAACCAACCAATGTCTGATTTGACTTAAGGTCCAGTTCTTTCAATGGAATCCATACCTGAAACTACTTGGGTGACCAAGAACCTGAGACTAGATAGCTTAGGGACCTGGAGTAAAACCAAATACTGCTGTTCCTGAAAAAAAAAGCAAACAAAACAACAAAAAACAAAGCAATAAAGTGACTCCTAATAGTACTTTTCTCTACTCATAGGTCAGTGCCTTGCTCAGCCATTATCAGAGGAGCTTCCTCTTGCAGTAGATAGGAACACACACAGAGAGCCACAGCTAAGACATGGTGCAGAAAGTGAGAGACCTTGCAAGACTCAACCCTAAGTGGGATGATGTCTCATTCAAATCCCCCCCACAGAGCTCAGGGAACTCCACAGAAGAGGCAAAAATAATGTAAGAACCAGAGGGGATGGATGGCACCAAGAAAACCAGGCCCTCTAAACCAACATGATGAACTCAAGGGGCCCCATGCACAGGGCCTGTACAGGTCTTCACCAGGCCCTTTGCATACAATATGGTTTCCAGTTTAGTGCTTTAAGGATTCCTGAGTGTATGAAAGAGTGGGTCTCTGTTTCTTGTGCCTTCTCTTAGATTGTTTTCCTTCTATTTGTTTTTAAAATTCTGATGTGTTGGTTTTTGTTTTATTCTATTTATTTTATTTTATTATTATCTTTCAGGAGCCTGTTTATTTTGAATGAGAAACACAGGGAAAGTGCATCTGGACAGGAAGGGAGATGGGGAGGAACTGGGAGGCACACAGGGAGGGGAAACCATAATTAGGATATGGTGTTTGAGAAAAATCTATTTTAAAAAAAATAATTTTTAAAATTTTCTCAATATATTATTCAAATCATAGATTATAAAGTTACTCATTAAATCCAAATAGCAATAATATAAATAATAAATTATTTCTTTACAACAAAAGAGAGAAAGAGACTTACCAAGAATCTGTTACTATAACAAAATACCACAGAGTAAATAATTCACAAGTAACACAGTTCTGAAGGTTTAGAAATTCAAAGGCAAGATGTCAGCAGGGTCAGTGGCTGATGATAACTGATTTCTATTGTTTAGAAAGCACCTGGTTAATCCATCCTCTAGACCTGTGTCTTCAAGTAGCAGAAATGATGGAGAGGCAAAAGAGCATGTCTTTCATATTCAAACCCCACCCCCCCTTTTTTTTTTTTATAAAGATGTCATTTCTGTTCATGAGGATAGAGCCCTTAAACTCAAGGGCCCTTCCTCTTAGCATTTTGCACCAAGGATGCAGTTGTACCTGGATTCTGGAGGAACCATTGTCCATTCAATCTACAGCAGTGAGGAAAAAGATCACAGGTATTGGTGCTGGATGCTGGATTGTTACTTGGGTGTTGGGATCTAAATTCTGGCCCTCATGATTGCACAGCAAGTACTTTTAACTGCTGAGCCGTCTCTCCAGGCCCAGTTAGATTGCTTTGGTTAGTATGAATAATTTAACATTAAATGTTCCAATCCTTGAGCAAGGAGTATCTTTCCATTTCTGTCTTCTCTAATTTTCTTCATCAGTTTAGTGTAGTTTTCTGTGGGGGAAAGTATTTGGGCTCCTTGTTTATCTGCAACTGCTTGGGTATATTTGACAGTACTTTAAATTAGATTTTCCTTATTTACCTCTTGATAGTTCATTGTTAGTTTACAGAAGTAGAACTGACCCTTGTTTGTTGACATTTTCTTCTGGAAATTAATTTTTCACCAGTTTTAGTATTTCTTCTTTTAGGGAGTTTTTTGATGTATTTTATATATAAAATCATGTCATGTGCGAGTAGAAGTAATTTTATTTCTTTCTTCCCACTTTGAATGTCATTTCTTTCGTTTGCTTACCTAATTGTTCTGGCTATAACTGCCAGTAGTATGCTGGCTAGAAGTCATGAGGGTACATATCTTTGCCCTGTTCCATAATTTAGAGAAAGTTTTCACTTTTCCCTGAACATTATGGACTTGTTGTATGTGACCTTTATTATAATGAAGTGCATTTTATTGCTAACCTTTGGAGAATTTTTACCAGTTAAAGAAACTGAATTTTGTCACTAAACATTATTTCTTTATTTTTGGAATTAAAATCTAATTACATCATTTCTTACCTTCCCTTTCTTCTCTCTAACTCCTTCCAAGTCCTTTCTCTTCTTCTGTAATTCATGGCCTCTTTTTCTTTGTGATATCTGTGTATGTGTCCAGAAACATATATATTCATAAACATAGATAGACATATAAATACAACTTCCTCGGTCTGAATAGTGATGTTGTTTTCTCAGGACTGACCAATTTCTATTGAATAGCCAACTGGAAGGGTTTATCCCTGGGATAACTATTTCTCCATCTCTCTGCCTTCCTTAGTGGCTGACTGTTTTTTGGGTAGGATTAAGGAAACCCCTTGAAGATTTCCCTGTTCCATGCTAGCATGTCTACTGATGTTGTACTTCTTCGGTTTCATTGCTCTTTATGACTGTTATTTTTCTAACAATCTTGAGTGTGTGCATGTGTGTGTGTGTGGGGGGGGGTGATGGGAATGCAACCTGGAACTTAGTACATGACATGCAAATAATCTACCACAGAGTTTCATCCCCAGATCTATACTGAGTCATCAGTCACTGTGTCACAACCATGTCACTCCAGCTACTTGAGGGGTTGAGACAGCAGGACCTAAGTTCAAAATCCTGTTCCACCCTACAGAGTGACTTCAACTTAGTGAAAGCACGTCTCAATTTTGTTGTTGTTAAAGGACTGGGGAAATAATTTATTTGTAGCATGCATATACTTAGTGTGTTGAGAGACCCGAGTTCGATCCAAGCATCACATAAACAGAGAGAGGGAGGGAGGGATGAGGGAGGGAAGAAGAGATTATTATTTTACTACTTTACTACCGCTTTTATTGTGTCCTGTAAGTTTGGCACATTGTATTTTCTTCTTCACTTTATATTTCCCTAACTTCTCCTTTGAATTTTTTTCTTAGGCCTATTGGTTGTTCAAGAGTATGAGGTTAGGCATGTCAGATGGCTCAGCAGTAGAGCCACTTGCTACCTGATGATGCAAGCCTTAACAATTTAAGCTGGAGCCCCTGAACACACATAAAGGTAGATGAGAACTGACCCCATAAACTTGTCCTCTGACCTCCACACACACAGCCAGCATGTGTGCCACCGTCTTCCATGGTGAGAACGCATGCTCACAAATTAGGTTAATTAGCACATAATTGGCTTTTCTGGCTTTCCTTCTGCTGTCGATATGTAGCTTCAGCCCACTGTGATGGAGGAGGAGGAGGAAGAAGAGGAAGAGGAGAAGCTATTTGGTATCAATAGTCTTCTTTAACTTGTTAACAGTTATCTTGTGGCCTAGCATGTAGTCTATCATCTAGTGAATAGTCCATGTTTACTGAGGGGACTGTATATTCTGCTGCTGAGTGATGTGCTATGAATATTCTGTTAGGTCTATTTATTTTCTAGCATTGTAAGACAGAGTTCTCTTACTGGTCTTTTGTTTTTATTGTTGCTGAAAGTGGCTGTCAAAGTGTACTTTTATCTGCTGCTGTTTCTTCCCTAAATCTATCAAGGTTTGCTTCCTGTATTTCAATGCTTTGATGTTAAGTACAAACATTTATTGTGAGTGGTTGGAGAATTAATTCTTATCATCATATCATGCCATTTGTCTCCTGTGGCTATTTGTTTCTTCTTCCTTTTTTATTTAAGAAGTTTTTTTTTTTTATCTTTTACATACTCCTCCTGCTCCCTCTCCCTCCTCTCTCCAACTCCACCCCCATCCACTCCTCAAAGGAGACAAGGCTAACATACCAAGTTGAGACAGGACCCATCTCTTCCTCCCTGTATGAAGGATGAGCAAGGCATCCCACCATAGGGAGTGGGCTCTAAAAAGCCAGTTCATGTAACTGAGATATTCCTGGTCCTATAGCTAGGGCCCTGTTAACAGCTCAATCAATGCAACTGTCCCCCTCATTCAGAGGGCCTAGTAAGGCCTCATGCAGACTCTCCAGCTGTCAGTCCGGAGTCTGTGAGCTCCCACATGCTCAGGTCAGCTGTTCCTGTGGTTTTCTCCATCATGCTCATGACCCACCCCTTGCTCCTCTGGTTTCTCCTCTCTCTCTTCAACTGAATTCCAGGAGTTTGGCCAAGTGCTTGGCTGTGGGTGTCTGCATCCGCTTCCATTGGTTATTGGATGTAGGTTCTATGATGACAGTTAGGGTAGTCACCAATCTGATTACAGGGGAAAGCCAGTTCAAGCACCCTTTCCAGCACTGCTAAGAGTCTTAGCTGGGGTTATCCTTGTGGGTTCCTGTGGATTTCTCTAGCACCAGGTTTCTCCTTAAACTCATGATAGCTCACTCTGTCAAGATATCTCTTTCATTGCTCACCTCTCTGTGTCCTCAACTCACCCATCTTGACCCGTCATGTTCCTATTCCTATCCTCTCCCCTCTACACACCTCCCATTTTACCCAGGAGATCTTAACCATTTCCCCTTCCTGGGGCAATCCATGTGTATCCCTCTGAGGGTGGTGACATGTTATATATTTAATAAAACCAGTCTGGAATACCAGAGAACAAATCCATCCACAGTCAATCCAGGAGGGTCAGAGAGTGGTAACTCACACCTTTAGTCCCAGCAGAGGAATGGTTGGGAGTGGTGACCTAGGCCTTTAATCCCATAACTCCAGAGACAAAGAGTAACAGCTCACACCTTTAATCTTAACCTGGATGTCAAACAACTGGGGAAGAAGGTATTTAAGGCAGGCGTGAAAAGATAGATTCATTCTGTAGTAGCTAGGAGCAAGGTTGAGGAAGCTGGAAGATAGCTGGGTGAGATTTGACTGTGGTCTGTTTCCTCTCTCTAATATTCCATATTACTGATTCTGGCTCTGAGTTTCATTTAATACAACCAGAATTCGTGCAACAGTCCTCCTGTGTCCCTAGTTTCTCTGGGGCTGTGGAATGTAGCCTATTCATTCTTTGCTTTACATTTACTATCCACTTATGAGTGAGTACATACCATGTTTGTCTTTCTGGGTCTAGGATACCTCACTCAGGATTTTTTTTTCTAGTTCCCTCTATTTGCCTACAGATTTAATTTTTTTATCCATTGTGTATATGTACCACATTTTCTTTATCCATTCTTTGGTTGAGGGATATCTAGGTTGTTTCCAGGTTCTGGCTATTATGAATAAACAATGCTGTTATAAACACAGTTGAGCAAATGTCCTTGTGATTGAGTATCTTTTGGGTTTATGCTCAAGAATGATATTGCTGGGTCCTGAGATAGGCTAGTTCTCAGTATTCTAAGAAACCACTATACCACTTTGCAGAATGGCTGTACAAGTTTACAATCCCACCAGCAGTGGAGAAGTGTTCCCCTTTCTCTACATCCTCTCCAACATAGGCTGTCATCAATTTTTTTTTTTTAATCTTAGCCATTCTGACAGGTGTAAGATGTTTTCTCAGAGTTTTGCTTTGCATTTACCTAATGATTAAGGATGTTGATCACTTCCTGTGAAGCAGGATATTCTTAAAGACCTTCCTATCTTGTCCTAGCAAGGCCAGCAGTTCTTTCTTGTGTGTCCTGCTTGTCCATTTTGGACATCACACTGTCAGCAGTAGAGGCAACAGCACTTTCTTGCCCAGTGGCTAACTATGCCACAAAGAAGGTCAACTCCAAGCATAGAGTTAGGTATTAATTTGTTTAATCCATTAATGTAGTTAGAGTTTGTTGATTAGGGAGTTTGATGCATTTGAATTTAAGACAATGACTTAACAGTAAAAGACTTAGTATTGCCTGTTATGTTATGCTTTCTGCCATAGAGCTCCTCTTCCCTCCTCCTATCCTCTTCTACAGTGTTCTTATATTATTCATGTCAGAATTTATATCCTTTGCATTGTGTACTTATAAATACATGGGTATAGTTACTTATTTCTTAATATTTCATTTTTAATTTCATTCTGTAGTTAATCAATGACTTATTTAGCACCACTACAGCCTTAGAGTGGGCTGCACTGGTCTTTATATTAATCTTTATGTAGTTTGACAGTTCTATATGCTTTCATTTCTTCATGGAGCAACTTCTTGTTTTAACTTCAAGAACTCCCTTTAGCATTTCTTATAAATCTGGCCAAGTGGAGACAATCTCCTTTAGTTTCTGTTGATGAAGGAATGTCCTTATCACTTACTTTGAAAGAACAGTTTTGCTGGCTCTAGCACTATGGGATAACTTCTTATTTCAGTACTTTGTATCATCACCTCATTCCTTCTCAGCCTATAAAGTGTCTGCCAAGAAATCTATACATATAGACTTAGCCAGGTTCCTTTGCAAGTGATTAGTCAGGCTTCTCTTAGTGCTTTCAAATTCTTTATTTATCTTTGAACTTTAAAAATCAAATAAAAAGAACATGGAAGTGGAAGGAGCATTTTCTGGGGATGGCAGAAATGGGAGGGGGTAAGAGAGTGTATAAGTTGTGAACAGAGTGATGTATTATATACATGCATGAAATTGCCAAATAATAAATTTTTTAAAATTACCTGCATGAAAAAAGAACTTAGTATTAATGTATCTAAATATAGTTTTTTCCCTTCTATTTCATGAATCTGGGTTCCTACTTTCCTATCCAAATTTGGCAAGTTTTGAGCATTAATTCTTTATCTAATCTTTCTGCTCCCTTTTTTCTCTTCCTTCTATTTCTTGAATTTTCATAATGGGTACATTGGTTCACTTTATGTTGTCCCATAGAACCTCTTCCATTCTGCATAATTTCAAATTATCTGTTTCTATGGTCTCTATTTTCTCTCTTCTGCTTTATCACATTTGATGTGCAAGCTCTGTATAACGTTTTTAGATCAACTTTATTCTTTATTCTTTACCTCAACTTTTTCATAGTTTCAATGTCTTTGTTAGTATCCACATTCCACTCCAGTGTCATTTCCTGTTTTAATTTAGTTGGCTATCTGTGCATCTTTGTAACTCATAGCACTTCTTTCATAGGATAATCTTGAATTTATTTTCATAAGACAAACAGATTTCCATTAATTTCTTTTTTGCTAACGTGGCATCTCTCTCATCTTCTCAAGACGGACTCTGTCCTTTTAAGTTCCACTCACTCTTCGAACTCTCTCTTAGTGTCACCTTGAGGTAACGCCTTCTCTATAGCAGCTCTTTCGGGTGACTCCCTATCATCTGAGCATGTTCTCTCCCTGCTCTATCTACCATGCTTGGGTCATTTATTACTAATCATTTTAGGACTGTGTTTCATTTTCTGCTGCATTTTCCTATTGCTTCTAATGCTCTCTATCCTTCATGATCCTAACCTTTCTTTGGGCTTTGGACTTTACTAGATCAGTGATAAAATCTGGGCTTCTTCATTTGCTACCACAGTGACTGACCTACAGAGGGCTTCTTCACCTCTCTGGGTTTCCGTTTTTCTCACCTACAAAATAGGGTCATTGGGAACAGAACTGCAATAAAAAATTAGATTTTTATAGCAATTCTATAATGCAGATATGTTGTCAACACAGTGCCTCACAGCATAAGAAAAGGGTTTTCAATGTGTAGGCAATGCTTGGCATACTACAGGCAGTAAATGTTAGTTACTCTGATGATACCCGCCTTTTGGAAACAAGTCAGGTATATCTTTACAGGTAGTATGGAGATGGATCTGACTCCCAAGATGGGCGAAGACAAGAGAAAAGGCACTTCTGTCTCAAACATCCTCAATCCTGTTGCTGCATTGTTGACTAATTTCCCACCTACCCAATACTTTGAAGTCATCCAGACATTATTTGTCCAAATACAGCTTCACTACTAACAGAATATAACTAAGTATAAAGGGCAAGTTTTTTTTCCTTCTATCTCTTGAGCCTGATTCTAATATGAGGATTAAAAAGGATTGCAGTTATCTAATGAAAAAATAAGTGGGTAAGTTACGTTAACCATACTGGAGAGTGTTGTTTGGTTTTTCTTTTTTAGTTTCTGGGATGCCTCTGTGTTGCCCTGATCCCTTGGGTCTTTTGTCGGCACCTCACTCTGCTGACTTCTCCCACACTCTGTCATCTTTTCTGCTTCCTCTTCTCATAAAGCTGTCATAGGCCAGGACACAGCCATTTCCTGTACTTGTTTATGTTTCTCTTTTTCAATGACCTGGACAATGTGTCCCAGTCCATGGACAGCCTGAAACCGCCACTGATTCAGATGTCCCCCGGCCATGAGGGTGATTGGAAGGGGGCCAGCCTCAAGTTGGGTGCAGTTCTTCCCCCACCCCTCAGAAGGGAGAAGGCTGGAGCCATAGTCTTTCTTCCTCAGGCATCCCCATGCCTTGCTTCATCCCTTCCCACTTGGGAGCTATAAATTGCTCTCAGCTGACAGTAAGAAGCTTGTCCAAGATCACTGGAGAGAGCAAGAGGCCCTGACAGGAATCTGCTTTCACAAGCTCTGGACTACAGTTGAGAAATGAGAAGACTACTTTCAACATGACTGCTCTTGTCTGATCTTAGAATCCAAACAGAGTGGGGTCTGGTTGAGACTTGGAGGGTGAAATAAGGAGTGTCTATGCTCTAGTAAGGAACACAAGGAATGCTGAAAGTGCCCATCTGCTTCCTGTCCCCAGAGTGTGGAGACAGACATGTAGCTGTCCAAGTGTATGTACTTCTGTTCTCTAAGCAGCAATGTCTTACACTTTCATAGCCTCTGGATCGCCTTTGCCAGGAGAAGTTACCACTGAACACAGTCCAGCACAGAAATGTTTTCGTTTTAACTTATATGAACATAGGCAAAAATAATGTAGCAATAATCAATACAAAATGATTAACACCTTTATATCAATTCCATTATAAAATGCAATGTTAATATTATTTATGAATGAAGGGAGCTATGAAAGTAAGATAATCTGAGGCCTCTTAAAGTTCATCTGTGACAACCAGACTGTGTGGCAACCCCAAGTCCATCTCTCTCTCTGCTGGTTTTTTGAGGTGTTGAAGCAGCCCCAGGCCACCACCTTCAAGGCTCCTCTCGATATAGCTAGAATCCAAGGAAAAAGCCAGAGAAGGCCATCTCCAGGAAACTTGGGTGTAGACTGGGAAGAAAGACAGCAGAATTTATGGAGCAGAGCAACATGCATGCAGCATCTCTGTCCCAGTTCTGTGTCGTCTCTATTCCTGCAGCCAGCTAACTTCTGACACACTTGTTGAAATATGTCTAGCTTCTCACACTTCAAGGGCTCTCATGGGCTAGTTTTTGTTTACTTGCTCCTGCACCCCAGTTCTAGAATATTCAGCAAGAGGTCAGAATCTCCCCTCACCTTTTGCACTGGGCTGCCCATACTCTTAGTTCTCCATCAGCAAGAGAATACTAACACTTCACAAGTGAACTTTGAGGTTGACGGCAGCATTCTTACTGGGAAAGAGCAGGGCATGGTGCCTGACCTGTAATTAGTGTCTATGTATTCCCTCATATGCAACAGAAGTGTGGATACCATTCTCACCCACCGTTCCATAGGCTTATTTCAGCCCAGTGTCTGCTTCCAGACCACAGTCTCTAGCTCCTGTTCTACCGGGACTCTCTGCCTCCCTTGAGTCTAAGTGCGTGCAATCTGCCACAAGCTCCCTGAGCTCCCGACCTTGTGCTGATCACTTCCACATGAGACAACACTCCCCTGTGCCTGTCCTTGATGCCCATAGCCCAAGACAGACCATAACATCAGAGTAATAAGAAATGAGGGATGAGATGACCAAGGAAGGTTGTCTAAGGCTTGAAGCACATGGACCCTACAGAGGGTGAATGAGACTGGGTGAATTACGGCTGAGACTTTGTAGAGCAAGACACTAGAGTGATGAGGCAGCACAATCAACAGGAATTAAATGCATGCTTTATGCCAGGATCATACTGGGCTACCTGTTAGGTGCCCATGCATTTTATGGAGTCTTGCCAACAGCCTAAAATTTATGTACTCCTCTGCCAATTTATAGATGAGAGAACTGAGTTGCTGAGAACAATGTGGTCTGTACAAGTTCTGACTGGTAAGAAGCGGAAGAAGCAGAATGTAAACACATCTCAAAGTGGCTCTGAATGTAACTGGATAGGCTTGCTACCTCACTTTACTGGATAGAATAGAAGACTTGGAGTTTAACACTAAAGGCATCTGATTCCAGATGTTCCCAGACTATAAGAAATGTGGTCATGTATTTTGTGTTCCCCAGCATTGAAAATTCCTTTCCAGAGGGGGAAAATGACTCATTAAGTTGCAGGATGTAAATGAAACTTACAAGGCTTAGGAATTAAACAAACTTTACAAGTCTCAGGAAGTTCCAGAAGGTTTCAGAATTCACAAGGCTCCTCAAAAGTTTATATAGGCAGAAATAACTGCTTGAGAGAGAAGATGCTCTGACTAGCAAAACTACCTGTTAAGTAATGAAATAAGTCCCAGGGATGCAGCTTTTATAGTATTGTTGATTTCTTGAATGAGATTTTTGAAAAGACAGCTGCCTTTGAGTTGTCCTTGCTCCTCTAAGTACAAGTCACCCATATTCCTATAAGCAATCCCAATAAACTAACTGCTGACTAAGCTACACATGGAACTATTTCTTTAGTCTATTGTTACTCTACTGTCGGGACTGAGTATAATTTTGTTCATGTCTTCCCTGTGAAAGCACACATTATAAGATGAATATCTCAAGAACCTTAATTTGAATGTTTGGGAGATTGGGTACAAGCAAGATGGAGACCCAATGAAATACAAAATAATTATAGCTATTCAGACAAACCAGGGTTAATGTCTGGAAACTTCAATGATAGCTTCAAGGTGAGAAAAGGTTTGAGCTCAGTATCATCAGATGGGTGTAGCTTAAGAAGGCCGTAGAATATAGTAACCTCTGGACAGGTTGCTAACATTGAGGAATAAACAGTCTACGGCTAAGTAATAGATGCACACTGAGAATGGTTACTTTTTGAGATCCCAAGAGATGAAAAAATGAGAAAAACGGGGCCTTCTGACTTCAAGACATATCTACTGACACTTGTGAGAAACACTGCCTAACACATGGCAAGCAAAGAGATGGAAATGAAGTGGGGGATGTGGTAGGTAGGGAGGGCTACATTGCGGGGTTCCAAAAGCACTTTGGTAGTCAGTTGGCAGAAAGTGAAGAAGGCAGAAATGCCCAAGACAACTCTAAACAACTCTAAATCTAACAGATTGAAGTGGACACAGTACAGGTGGAAATGGGCAGAAGAGGTAACCGCTCCCCAATCAAGACAAAATGAGAACAGAATAAGCAAAGGAACCTCAGAGAGATGGGGGGGGGATCTGGAGACAGGGGAAGCAAGCAGAACTGGGCCAGTACCTCATGAGGACCCATCTCATCAGGGGCCCTACTGACCTCTCCACTGCTCTCTCCCCTCTCCTCCTGACCTCTGGACAGCAGCCCTGCTGACTGCTGGTCCTTGAAAATGCTCACCCATTCCCATCAGGGCCATTGCACTTGTTCACTCTTTCCTCTGCCCAGGGCAATTCCACCTGCATCTCTGCATAGGTAACTTCCTGAGGTAGTCTCCTCAGGCTTTCTTGATGACCACCTTACTAGAGTAGACATCCACCCATGACGAGCTCACCCTGTGTGATCACCTTCATAGTCCTTGGCATAGCTGAATACAGCTTGTGCATCTGCTTGTTAGTATCTAGCTTCCTCCACTCACGCTCCCTAGAGAAGGCTTATGAAAAGAAGGTAAGAAATTTGGGTGGGAGTGTGAGTAAAAGGATGGATAAGAGAGCAAATGGATTGGCAGGCAGATTTGTAGGTGAAAGGATGGATAAGAGAGCAAATGGATTGGCGGGCAGATTTGTAGGTAGAAGGCTGTGTAGACAAATGGGTGGATGGATGAGCAGATGGGTGGGTGATTAGATGAGCAGACAAGCGAATGGATAGGTGGATGGATAGGTCAAAGATTGAGTGGGTGAGTAAATGAACAACTGAATGGGTGAGAGGGTGAATGGGTGTGTGGGTGGATGGATGCATGCATGGATGATGATTGAACGAGTGATGTCTTAGTTAGGGTTTTTATTGCTGTGCTCAAACATCATAACCAAAAAGCAAGACTCAGAGAAAAGAATTTTTTAGGCTTATACTTCCATATCTATGCTCATCATAGAAGGAAGTCAGGACAGGAACTCAAACTGGTCAGGAACAGGAGGCAGAAGCTGATGCAGAGGTCATAAAATGGTGCTGCTTACTGGCTTGCTCATAATGACTGGCTCAGCCTGCTTTCTTATACACCTCAGGACCACCACCCAAGGATGGCACAACCCACAATGTGATTTTCTCCCCCTCACTAACTCTCCGAATAAGAAAATGTTAGCTATTATGAAGAACTTGTCTCAACTGAGGATCTCTCCTTTCAGATAATTCTAGCTGTCCAGTTGGCATAAAAGTAGTCATCACAGGTAGGTAGATGGATGGATAAACAGTTGGATGGATGGAAGGTAGGGTAGGTAGATGGATGGATAAACAGTTGGATGGATGGAAGGTGGGGTAGGTAGATGGATGGATAAACAGTTGGATGGATGGAAGGTTGGGTAGGTAGATGGATGTATAAACAGTTGGATGGATGGAAGGTAGGGTAGGTAGATGATGGATAAACAGTTGGATGGATTGAAGGTGGGGTAGGTAGATGATGGATAAACAGTTGGATGGATGGAAGGTGGGGTAGGTAGATGGATGGATAAACAGTTGGATAGATGGAAGGTGGGCTAGGTAGGAGGCTGAAGGCATGGCTGGTTGGGTGGATGTATGGATGGGTGGATAGATAAATGGATAAATCAGTAGACGCAAAATATAGCCTCTGCCTGCCTCTCTCATGATTTACTGTTTGCCCAAGAACTGATCGCTTTCAAAAACACTCCCTGTTTTGGTGACTTTCTCTATTTGTTCCTCTG
>PVIH01019566.1:0-35176 GCA_004025045.1 Sigmodon hispidus | reverse complement strand
ATACACATGGCGGAAACTGGATCCTGGTAGCGAGGAAACCCAGACCTTGGTTCGAGAATACTTTTCCTGGGAGGGGGCCTTCCAGCATGTGGGCAAAGCCGTCAATCAAGGCAAGATCTTCAAGTGAACATGTCTTGCCACCGCCAGGCTGCCTGCACCTACCCTTCAAGGGAGATGGGGGTCATTAAAGGAAACTGAACAGTAAACCTTTTCCTGTCCTGCCTCCTTTGTGAGTGGTGGCTCTTTGAAGTCGTTGCCTGTGCCTGAGGCAGAAGTTTGCCGAAGAACAGGAGAAGAGGCCTGGCCTCAGTGTTGCTCTTCTATATGGGGAGATGAGAGACGGGGGTGACCTGGGGCTTAGTTACTACCAGATTCTTAGGAATTGTATTGAAGAGTGTCTACCGATAGTGCTGAGCTATGCAGTAGCTCACAGTATGTAGGGATTGGGTTCCTGCAGTCACCTCATGTTCTGTAGTCCTCATGCTCAGACACCGTTTGTAAATAGTGCAGATGTTTTCATAGGACCTACATAATATCCAGTGTAGTTAAGTACCTTATAGAAAATTGTTACTGTCTAGTTGATGAAATAATGGTGAGAAGACATTTGCTCAGGGTGGTGCTTTTGGGCCCAGAGTCCAGACCCCAAAAAGACCACCAAGAGACTTGGTGCAAGTAGTTCTATTGTGAGTGTACGTGTGCACTGTGGTCAAACCCGTGAGCATAGCTCCCAGTTCCCAAGTGTTGGAAAGGCTTATTTATTTCCTCACAGATTCCTTATGGGGTAGTTTCAGGCCTGCAACTTAAATGCTACAAATATGTGAGAAGACTAACTAACTACTTGGGATAGACATTGGTCTCTTAGTCCTTACCTGGCTGTGGATCAGCTCTGGTTATATTCTTTGTTTTAAATGTGTGTTTGTGTGTACATACTGTATGAATATGCAGTTACCTTGGGAGGCCAGAAGAGGGCATTTGAGCCCCCCAGAGCTGGACTTAATAGGTGATTGTGAGTTGCCCAATGTAGGTTTTGAGAACTAAACCCAGGTCATCTGGAAGAGTAAGTGCTCTTAACTGCTGAGCCGTCTCTTAGCCTTCAGTTTGTTTCTGAAACAGTTCTTGCCATGTAGTCCAGGCTGGCTTCAAACTTAAACCTGTCCTCATCCTCCCAAGGTTTAGGACTATAGGTGTGGGTGCTACCACCCTGGACTTGGTATCTCTGCTTTCTAATGGTCTGGGGGTGGTTTACAGTAACTCCAAATAAACACATCTGAGGTGGAGGCTGGCTGTGGAATCCAGTAGGTGTCGTCCTAAAGCTTAGAATACCAAATCATTGTGATTGTTGCCTAATATTCTGTGGAGGCCAACAGTTACTATTAACCCCCATGTTTGAACTTGATTTTATTACATCTTCAAAACTTTGGCTTTTGTTGATTTGTTTTTAAGACGGACTCATTGTGGCCTAGGCTAGCAGTGATCCTGTCTGTCTCAGCTTCTCAAGTGCTAGAGTAGACAGGAATGAGCCACTATATCCAAATGTTTTCCTAAATTTTAATAGCTCACATTAGAAATTAGGAACTAGGGTGAGTCCATACCTCAGTGTGGTATGAGATGCTCACCTCGTATCCATGGTGGATTGCATAAATTGGATGTGGTGGTGTGTGCTTGTAATCTCAGCAGCTGGAAGGCAGAGGGGCAGGGCTGCTGAAGTCTGAGGCCAGAATGCTCAGTGTGACCTAGAGAAGAAACTCTCTAATTAGAGTGCAGAAATGCAAGTTTGGTGTCACCCACCCTTCTGGAAGTAGAGGGCAGCCTGGGCTACCCGAGAACCTGTCAAAAATCAAAGGGATTAGAGACTAGTGGGTGCAGTGCAGGAAGTTGCTCTTGTTCATCTTGGAGGATCTTGGAGGGAGGAGGAGGGTAACCTTACTAGGGATAGGTGGACTCTGCATCTGGGAGTTTGGACCTGCAGCTGGGGTTTTGTAAAAGAGTGGGTGGTTAGTGAGAGCTCTAGTTTGGAATCTCCATGGCTGAGGATGGGTTGGTTCTTGCTTCAATGCTGCTCCCAGGCAGCTCATCTTGAATTGGATCCAAACTTGTCTCCTGTGCAGTTTGGCCTCAGATATTCTCACAGGACTAGATGCTGGTGTGGGGTGTGTCTATATCTTCATTGCTGGAGCCTCACTGAACCTGTCAGACTCCTCAATTTCATTTCCCACCCCACCCCCTCTGCTTGTGCAATCTTTACTGCCTTCCAATAGCTGAAGGTAGAGGCAGAAAGGCCCCCTTGTGTGCTGCTTTAGGGTCAGGCCTTGGCCTAGGAGGGAGGCCTGACTAACAGGGTAGCATTCTTTGGGATGGGCTAGTATTTGGGCAGCAGCCTGCCTGGCAATCTTCTTGGTCTGGACTTGAGATGTTGTAGGGACCCTCGCCTTATGTGTCTGCACCGCCCCCCCCCCCAAGCTTCCCTCTCCTCAGGAAGGGTGACTCATCTGCACATCCTGCTTCATGACTGGTTTGGTGAAGGGTACCCAGGTTGGTAGGTAAAGCCTGTACCTGGGGGCCGGTACACACAGGTTAGAGAATTGAGGAGAGGGTATGGAAGGCTGCTGGGATGGGCCACTGGGGAAGAGTTAACAGGAGTGTGCAGTGGGGGTGCAGTGGGGGAAGCACACTGAGTTCCGTTCTGCCCTGCCCTGCCCTGCCCTGCCCTGGGGCTGCCTGAGTCATCACTGCCAGCCTGGCCTCCCCCATCTCATCTCGGGCTGGAGGCTTTTGATAGAGCCTCTGCCATCAGCTAGCCATACAAGCACAAGCCTGTGAATGTCTCGGTGCCAGAGATGCTCTGTGCCACCAGCCACTGTGTAGAGTTAACATTATGCACACAAGCTGGCAGAGTTAGGGGTCAGGGGCAGAAGTGGGGAGGGGGTGTTGGAAATTACTGAAACAGCAGGATTTTGGAAAACCTGTAGAATGAGGAAAGGAGCCATTGTATCCACTTAATGGGCAGACTGAGCTCAGAGAGGTTGAAAAAAAGAGGGGCAGTGCCTAGAGCTGCAGTCACCACAGATCTTTACACAGAATCTTTACAGAGCCAGGAGTGTGAACGGGAAGCAGAGCCTTGGCTTAGTTTGTAGATAAGCTAGTAGATACTGGTTATAAGCAGCTATTTTAGCTCCATTGGTAATTCTGCATAAATCACTAAAATTCTTTAAAGTTCTTCCAAGATAGACCTAGTTTTTTGTTTTGTTTTGTTTTGTTTTTTAACATCCTGCTTTGAGCCAGATCTAGACAGCTGCTTCTCTCCCTGTGTTGGACCCATCCCACCAGCTGCCCACATGCCCCCAAAGTGCCACTTCCCCCTTTGAAAGATGGGGGTGTGTGTTCACTGGAGTGTTGAAGAGGAATGAAGTACCTTGAGTGCCCCACCCAAGCATTTCTGAAATAATAAAGTTTCCATGGCAACCAGCACTTCTCAGAACTCAAAACGTCCCTCCATACATGTCAGATGGATTGTGGCATGTGACCATGGCATAGCTTGCCAGGCTTCCAAAGTGGGAGACCAACAGTATACCATAACATTCTGGTTTGTTCTGCTCCTCTGGGTATTTGTCTATAGTTAAGGGTACTGACTGCTTCCCTAATGCTGTGCAGCGGAAATGTTGATTCCCCTGAGGTTAGGGACTGTGCCACCTGCTCCTGTCTGTGTGCTCTGATCAGGCTGGCATGGCTCCCAGAGTAGGCTGTCTCTTACTCCAGTGAAGATCTGGGATGTCCTGGGCTCTAGTGCCTAGGGCTTGGGTAGAGACCCTTCTCTAGGGGATGGCTGCAAAGTATTACTATTCACTTTTATCATAAGAGGAAGAATACCTTGGGTAGGTAGTAGTTCATTTGGATATCTCAGTTTCTGGGTCCTCTCCCCTCTTCCAAGTCCCTCTTTTATTTACTGGATTTCCATGGGGGAGCCTATTGATACTTTTTTCTTTTTCTGTGCCTGTGTGTTTGAAAGGTCTTGGTATCCCAGGCTAGCCTTGAACTCATACAGCACAGAATGGCCTTTTAGTTCTATTCTCTACCTTAATGCTGGGATCACAGGTGTGAGATTGTGACTGGCTTGCTTTATACACTGCTGGGGAACCCAGGGCTTCAGGCATGGTCAGAAAAGTTCTCTGCCAATGGAACTACGTCCTCATTCCTGCCTGGGTGGCCAGACTAGGGCACTATTTTCTGATAGGATCTCCCATGGAATGTGCCTCTATTTCCAGCTGTCCCATCCCCTTGCAGCAACAGCTGTCATGTGAAGGCCTGGAGCTGGCTCAGCCCTTTTGCAATTATCTGGCTTGTTCTGCCAGGATTGGGGGTAGTCAGTGAGGATGGGCAGAACTAGTGTAGTTAGGAGCAAAGGAGAATCGTCTTGGAGGCTGAAGAAGCCTTGTTTAGATCAAATGGGAGGAGTAGAAAGCAGCTAAACAGGAAAGGGAGGCAGAGAGGCTTCCCTCATAGGAAGTGGGGGCTGAGATGGGAGAATGTTTGTTATAGTGGGACCCTGGCCAGTCATCAGGGAGATCCTCATTTCCCCTGACTCAGGCTGCAGAGCTATAGTGCACTGTCCGGCCAGTCCTTCACCATGTGGTGCTTGAGTCACCCGGTTGCCTAGGGTGTTGGCTACCTTATGGTGGCAATGCCTCTGCCTGGCCCTGCCCTGTCCCACCCATTCCCATTCATTTCTACTGTTAGGACAGAGGTTAGTAAACACCCCTTTATTCAACTCTCTTCAAATAGTAACTATCCATTTCTTTGACTCAATCTTACAGAATGTACCTCTCTCAGGGACTGTCAGAAAGACCATTTCAAGTCATGTTTTATTTCACATATGAATGACCTGGAGCCCAGAGAGGGGAAATGACTTATCACACATGCTTCCACGTCTCAGTCACCTGCCCCTAAGCAGGAGAATGCTTCCCTCAGAAGCTGATGGTAATTACGGTAGACATAGAATGTAACTTTTGGAAGGCAGAGAGTAGGTGGCTTCCAAGGGTTCCAACAGCTCTGTTCTAAGAAGCCTAGAAGTGAAGCAGGTCCCAGGGCAGGATCGGCTCCAGCAATCTAAGTCCTGGAGTGGGCAGAGGGTATAGGGTGTAGTAGAGGCAAGACTGAGTGACAGGAACCTCAACTATGTGGTGACTCAGGCTCTGGGCAGCCTCGGCTCTTCCTTTTCTTCTCAGCTTGATCTCCTTAAGCTGGACTTGGGGAAGTGTGAACAGAAGAGGGAGGAAACCCAGACAAGCATGCCTTTCCCCAGGAAGGCAGCGGAAGTTGAAAAGCTGAGTCCATGGAAGAGTCAGGGCTGGTGTTCCCCAACCTCTCTGTCCCTCACTGTCCCTTCAGGGAGAGGAAGCAGGCTGGAACTGTTGTATTCATTCCAGCTCCCTCCCTCTGCTCCTATCTACAGCCCTGCCTGCCATTTTGAGCACTTCTGTCTCCTGCTTTCTCTCCCCTTTCTTAAGCAATCATGCTTTGCCTCGATTTTCTTTTCCCTAATGTCCCACAGCATCCTCATATCTGAGTCTGCCCATTGCTGGTGTGGGTACCCACCCTGCCCTCTGCTCAGCTAGTTTCCTTTCTCTTGTATAGTCTAAGATTTCCTTCCAGACTTCTGTCTCTTGAGTTGCCTCTCATTCTTGTTCCCTAACCAACTTTAACTTGGACTCCACTTGGCCCTAAAGATTTCGTTGGGCTCTAGTGCTGTGGAGGCTTTCCCTATATTTGAGCAATTCAGGAAGTCCTTATTTGAAGTTTGAGATTAGTTACAGGCTAGGATTTGCACTGAACGGGAAAAGAGCGATCTTACTTGGTTAAGAGGGAAGGGGTCAGAGTTTGAGGATTGTTTGGAAAGGTTTAGATGCCAGAACTACTGGGAACTGGCTGAGAGAGACAACAGATTAGGAAGGAGAAGGGCCTGTTTAACAGGGTCCACTAGTCCTGGGGCTTGGTGGGTGGGAGTGGGCTCTAGAACCCATGACCCTCAGAAGGGTTGGCAGTCATTTTTCTGTTTCTAAGTGTGCCATCCGAAAGGACCTTCAATGGGAGGAGGGGTATGTTTCTAAAGAGACTGCAAACAGACAGCATACTTTTGCTTCCTTTCTGGTACCACACTTGAAAAACTGTTGGCTTTTTTTTTTTTTTTTTTCCCCTTTAATGTACCAGTTTCAGAAAAAGACTGTGGTAAGATGGGAGAGGAAGGGGAATCCCTTGGCAGAGGGCCCATCCACACAGCTCCACGTTGTGGTTACTATGGAAACGGGCATAATAGGAACAAAACATAGGCATGTTGCTTGGCAACCTAGGAGTCTAAGGTTCATCACATACACATACTCATTACTCCTCCATTTCAGGGAAACCCCTCAGGGTAGGATCGTCATTTCTGGAAGCTGGGTTATCCCGGTGATGAGTCTTGGAGCTCATGTGGCTTTGCCTATGAGTCTGGAGGACTGAGTTGTGGGGCACCGCTGAAGGGTGATGCAGTGCCAACCTTACAGCTGGCCTGAACCCAGGCCAGTGTTGATAGAAGTTTGAAACCTTGACAGTAACACAGGTTTCCTTTACAGTGTTAAAATGGAGGGGACTCTTAAAGTGTGTGTGTGTGTGTGTGTGTGTGTGTGTGTATGTGTGTGTGTGTGAGAGGGAGAAATCAAGAGCATTCACTTATGGGTCTGGTATTGGGTGTGGGATAGTAGAATATAAGGACAGAAAATTAATCTTTCAGTTTTCTGAAAGCAACTGGCAAGGAACTGAAGGGGTTGTGAGCCATTCCTTCTGGTTGTCGTGGCTGTAGGGCAGGGATTCCATCCTGCTGAGTGCCCTGTTGCCTACTCCACTGACACAAGTACTTGGCTCAGTGTTGGGTGGACAGTAATGTTTGTGTAGCTGCAGCGAAGATCTGCAAGTAGGGGACTTGTTCCCTGGGGGCTGACAGTCCGAAGGAGATGTGACCGAGAAGCAAGACAGTTGTGCAAAGGACAAGAATTTTGGAACCAGTTGTCTGGAGAGCACTCGTCACTGATGGCTGGGGATATATCTTAGTGGTGTAGTGTTTGCCTAGCATTGATGAGACCCTGGGTTTGATCACTAGCATCACAGTAGATAACTCTGTTTCTGAGTGCTTGCTGTATGTCTTTTGGGAGCATAAATATGAGTGGGAACTTTAATTTTTCCTTTGCCAGCTGTGTGACTAGGTAAATCAGTAACCCCTCTGAGACCATTTCCTTATCAAGTACCTCCCTCTCAGGGTATGTGAGGATTAAGTGAGCTAATATGTGAAAAGAATCACATATAATGGCTGTTGTGGTGGGTTGAGGGTAAGGAGCTATAGCCTGAGTGGGTGCAGGGCAAGATTTCCACTGAAAACTTTTTCGTATGTTATTCTTTGAGGTCTCGCTCTGTAACCCAGGCTGGCTTGAAGCCATAAAGTCCCAAGTGGCCTGGAGCCCATTGATTCTCTCCTCACCTTACTGAGCATTCATATGGCAACTATGGAACTGTCATCACACCTGTCCAAAAACTTGACAACCCCCTCCTCTGGGCTAATCACGAACCCCCAGGTCTGGTTCTAATCGCAGGATCATGAATTTTAAGGAGCTGGGTCAAGGTCATTCCTTTTCTGTTCTCTTATCCTGGAATGGGACAAGAGCCAGTTCCCAGAACTCGGCTTTGACCAGGTGATCTTGGCATGTTTAACCCTGAATGAAGTGTCTGGACAGTGATCCCCACTCTGCTAACTGCTCCAAAGCCAGCCAGCCTTGCCCTCCTGCCTTCTCCTTCCCTGTTGACCAAGAGGGTGGCCAGAACAAACAGTGGGGCGGTACAATTGGCTCAGGGCCCAGGAAGCTCTCCCTCCTGACAGGCTGGTGTAGTGTGCTGTAGAACTAGGTGAGTGATGCTCACATTCCTTCTTTCTTGGCTGCCCCCCCGCCCCCACCCCACCTGAAGTGCTCCTTGTTGATATCTGGTGTCTTTGGGCTTACATCACATCATAGCTACCTTCCTGAAAGCCCAAGGGTAAATAAACCAATTCCTTTTTGAACATGCATCAGGAAACTTGTTCTTTCAAGGAATCAAATGAAGATTCATTTCAAAGTTAAAAATCTGTTGGCACATGATTAACTGGTGACTTTTCCGCAGAGTGTCTGGTTAGAGAAAAAGGGAGAAATTTACTTTTTTTTTTTTTTTTTAGAAAAGTATTATGTAGCCCAGGCTGATTTTTAACCCTTTATGCAGGCAGCCAAGGTCACAGGTGACCCTGACTCCTAGGGATTGGGGCCAGTCTCAACGTGCACCACCACACTAGGCAGAGGTTTAGTTTTTATTACTCTGCTTCTCTGTATTGTTTAAATTTCAAAGAATCGATGGAGATCAACTGTACAGTGTTCTTTTTATTGTGTAAGAGGCCTTGGATTCAATTCCTAATACAGAAACACACACACCATAAAGACCTAACAAATTCCCTTCATCATTATGAAAGCATTGATTTTTTTAATATTTATTTTTATTTTATGTGAATTGGTGTTCTGCCTGCGTGCATAACTGCATAAGGGTATGAGATCTTGGAATTACAGACAGTTGTTAGTTGCCATGTGGATGCTGGGAATTGAACTCAGGTCCTCTGGAAGAACAATCAGTGCTCTTAACCACTGGGCCATCTCTCCAGCCCTGACTTTGAATTTTTTAATGTCAACAGAATTACCTGGTTTAGGATTGCAAAATACTTTATCTTATCCTTGGTATATGTTTAAGAGATGAAGTAAATTCTATTTATATATAGATAGGGTCTCACTATGTAGCCCAGGGTGGCCTCAAACTCATAGAGATTGCCACTCAGTTGTTGAATGCTGGGATTAGAGGTACGCACCACCACACCTGGCTCAACCAATGTGTGAATATGAATTTAAAATAAAATGTCTTGATGTAATGAACATTTGAGAGGCTAGGGCAGAATTGCTGTAAACATGAAGACAACCAAATTTATATTGTAAATTCCAGGCCAGCCTGGGCTACATGATAAGATCCTGTTTCAATAAATCATAATTGAGGGCTAGCCTAGGAGATGACTCAGCCTGTTAAGTCACTTGCCACAAGCCTGATGACCTGTTTGATTCCAGGACCCACGTGGTAGAAGAAGAGAAACCAACTCCCACAAGTTGTCCCCGACCTCCACATGTCCACACACACTAAATAAATTAAAGAATGACTGGATGACTGGTTCTTGAGCTTTGTTTTGATCCCATCCTTACTGGTTTGGAACTCACAACTCACTGTGTAGCCCCTAGTGAGTGCTGGGGCAGGAGTGGACTTTTTTTTTTTTTCTTTTTGAAGGGTTGAACTTATTATAGTGTGCTTGTGATGATGTCTGGTGGGTTTGAGTCACTGGGCGAGAGAGAGAGAGAGAGAGAGAGAGAGAGAGAGAGAGAGAGAGAGAGAGAGAGAGGAGAGAAACATGTTAGTGGCCAATTCTCTGCTTTGCCTGTCTTTACATGTCCATGCCTGTCTGAATTTCTACTTACACTTCTCCCCTTGGCGTGTTCATCCTGTGTGTGTCTGTTGTCTATCACTCCCTCTGTCTGTTGCCTCCCTCCCCCCACTGCCTGTACCCTGTGTGGTAACTGAACCTGGACACAGCCCCCAGGGCTGGCAGGAGACTTGGCTGATATTTTTAGCCTGTAAACATGTTTGCCATTTCAGAGGACAGGGCAGGGCTGGTCTCAGCACCAGCCCACTCATGATCTTGGAGCGAAGGCGCTCCTACCTCAGGCCAAGGTCTCAGTTCTCCAGCTTGAGGTCTCTCTGGGCATTTGGAAAGGAAGGGAAACTGGAGTAGGCAGTTGGGCAGCCACTTGCCAGGCAAGGGTAGATAGAATTCATGGGGAAGAAGCAAAAGGAGGTGTGTGTGGAGGATGTAGCCAGAAGGTCCCTGCAACCCCATCATTAAGCATTTAATAAAAATCCACATCTAGTTAGAAGTGGCTGTGGGAAATGACTGTAAAGTGGGGAGCTGAACAATTTGCAGATGGGAATATGAGGGGGGCGCTGAGGGGTGGAGAAAGACTGGAGAGGCAAAGAAAACGCTGGATCTTGGGGTTCCTCAAGGTTAGTGGGGCATAGAGGTTGAATCCCAGGGAAGCAGAGGCAGGCGAATCCGTAAGGCTAGTGGGTCTAGCCAGTTCCAGGACAACCAGGGCAACATAGACTGCTGTCCTCCAAACAAAATAAAACTTTCAAATGGCATGGGGACAGTTTCTACAGAAAAGGGCGAGCAGTCCCATGGTTCTTCCAAGGGCTGCAGGCCTGACCTGTGTTGCAGCTGCCGAACAGCATGGTGGTATGGTGCATAAGTGATCTCATTCTTAGGGGTTGGGGTCTGAGTCTGAGAGTCAGCATATTTTATAGGAGATGAAAGCCTTGAGAAAGTCTGAAGGTGAGAAATGGGTGCGGCTGCAAGAAGCTTGGGAACCAAGACAGGAGGCTGGGGCCTGGGACTGAAGAGTCTAAGCTTGAGAGAAAGCTCAAAGGTCTGTGTTGAGGCTGGAGGTCGAGGCTGAATCATTTG
The DNA here is from genome assembly GCA_004025045.1 of Sigmodon hispidus. NCBI lineage: Eukaryota > Metazoa > Chordata > Mammalia > Rodentia > Cricetidae > Sigmodon > Sigmodon hispidus. Next base: position 24,576 of record PVIH01019566.1, on the reverse strand, counting down.
AGCTTCTTGGCTCTTCCGGTGGAATGGGTTGACGCTAGATTCCAACTGTGAGGGCGAGCCCCTGCTCCGGCGTGCTTCCAGGAATTTCTTGCCCGTGGAGACACACACTGCTCAAACTGGGGTGGGAAGACTCAGACCCGGGACAGGAGCAATAGATGGGATATGGGAAAGGAAAAGGCGACGCCTCCTCGTCCCTGAGCCCTCTGCACAGTCTCCCCTCACCAGTCCATTCCCGGGTGGCTTCAGCATTGGTCTCCCTCTCGGGTCCCAGCCCTGCTCGGGCCCCGCCCGGCCCCGCCCTCTCCCCACAGCTCCGGGCAGACCCGCCCGAGTTACAAGAGCCGCCTCCGCGCGCGGGGGCCCGGCCACTTGGAGCAGCTCTGCCGCGGGGACTGCACTGTCCGCCCTGCCAGACCCGCCCCGACTGGGGCTCGCCGCCGTCAGCAGTCATAGCACTGCGACCTCGGGTCCTACACCGGCTATGGCTGTGTCCTGGGACTGAGCCCGCAGGTAGGGAAGCGAAGCGCAGGATGGTGCGATCTGAGGCTGGGGCACGGGTGGCCAGGGGAGGGAGGGACTCAGGCGAGGTGCATTTGCCGTAGTGTCACTTCGAAGGTTTCAACAGTTCAGAGCAAACCTAGCCGCCAGTGACTGCTGGGGCAGGCGACGCGTCGCGCTTCGGGAGTGGAGTTGGAGCACAAGTCAGGCTAAGTTAGTAACTCGCTTCTAATAAGTGCTTTGCTGCGCTTAATGTTTCTCCCGCGGGCGGACTGTCGTCCCAACTGCACTGCAGGGCGCTGCCTTCATGGCCTGGTAGCCCCTGTCCCATTCCTTCACTTTGGGGCGGTGGCTCAGTGCGCTGCTGGGTTCCCAGTCCATGTTTACTGGAAAAGTTTTCCGAGATCGCCGTCGCTGTTCCCCCGTCCCTTGGGCGCCCCTACACCGCGTGCCCCCTTTGCCATCTTCGCGGTTCTCCACACCTCCGCCCCAACTTCGCGTCCGGAGTCCCTTCAGCCCCACCCTGCTCTGTACCACCAGCCCCTCTCTTTCTGGCTCCTACAGCGCCTTCAGCAGCTCCCCTTCAACTGCCCCGCCCTAATCTTGCCCCTTAGTGTTCCCAAATCCAGAAGACTCCCTTCTTCCTCCAGGGCGTCGGAGCCTGGAAGTTTGCAACGCGCCTCCCTTGCAGGATGGGTGGGAGAGGGGGTGGGGGACATAATTAGGGAGATTCCTGCGCTGGGGTGGGCGGAGAGGGGGGCTGTGCAAGCGACTCAGTCCCCAGAATCTTCCTTGCTCCTTCTAGAGGCGGTGCTTTCTCCCCACCCCACCCCACTCCCAAACTCGTCCGGGCGGGATGGCCCCCGCCCCAGCGCCTGGCTGGACGCCAGCAGCCTGAGGAATGTAGTGGTTGGAGCCGATGACTAATTCAAACCAGAATTCAGGGATGGGGGGGGGTGAGGGGCAAAGGGGAGGGGAAAGGGGCAGTGAGTAGGCGGTGGGGGCCAGAGCTCTGGGCGTAGGTGAAGGACTTCACTGCTCTCTCTGGAACCCTCCACTTTTGCTGTGTGAGCCAGCGGAGAGGGCGGGGTGTGGGGGGGGCGAGATCCTGCTGTGGGCTTGGAAAGGCAGCGTGCTTAGGGTGTGTGCAGAGAGCTGTGTTATGTAAGGCTTTCCCATGCAGGGAGGGGATGTGCAGTGTGCAAGGGCCTGGGCCTCCTCTGGCCAGGAGTCCCTTGCAGTGCCAGAGCAGGTTTGGGGGCATGCAGAACCATGTGGTGCTGTGTTGGCAGCAGGGCTAGCTAGTTGTACTTGGCAATGAGCCTTGGGAGATTCTTAGGGGGGACCCGGGAATATCCCACAACTCAAACTGAGTTCCGACAATGTGGAGTGTTAACGTGTGTGTGTGTGTGTGTGTGTGTGTGGTGTATGCTTTCCTGTGTACCCTGTCATTTTTGCACAATCTGAGCACAGAAAATTGTGCGAATGGTGCTTGAGTTGGCACTCTAGTTTGGCAGGGTGTGGCCCTGGGTTGTCTCTGAGGCCACGAGGTGCTCCAGGGTCCTTGTATTCTCAGTGTTCCTATTCTTGGGAGGGACTTGTAAAAAAGCTTTCTGAAGTAGTTGGGGTCCTTGGAGAGTGACCTGCAATTCCCAGGAGATAAAGGAGCTAGAGGTCTATTTCTGTCCCCAGAACACTGCTGGACTCCCAATAAATGGTTTTGAAACAGTCTCGCATTAAAATTTAACCTCAATGGCAGGGACCATCTCCACGGTGCCCCTTTTCTAACAGCAGGTGTTGGGCTGAGTTCACAGGATCCAGGGATTCAGCTGGGTGCTGTCCTCATAGGTGTGCGTGCGTGCGTGCGTGCGTGCGTGCGTGCGTGCGTGCGTGCGTGCGTGCGTGCGTGCGTGCGTGCGTGTGTGTGTGTGTGTGTGTGTGTGTGTGTGTGTGTGTGTGTGTGTGAAGATGCTTTAAGGGTCTCTACCCATACTGAGAGTAATTTAGGTGAGTGAACGCTTTGGTTGTGCCCCATGAGGGAAGTCCCTGGGGTAGGGTGGGCCTCTTTTTCCTTCCCAAGTTGAAGGAATCATTAGCTTCCTACCCTCCTCTTGAGAAACTACAGGGCTAGGCCTGCATCTGTGTTGTAGAGTGTGCAGATTGTGAGGTAGGAGAAAACCCCTCATTTATGGGCACTTTCTTGCTCTGAGCTGAGATATGGGGCAAAGGAATGTGGGAAAAGACCTGAGAGCATGGGGGCTGAGTTAGTAAAGAACTCAGGGCCCTGGGTGCTGATAGAGATGACATCTGGAAGATGTCTGAACTCCTTTCTAAATCTCTTGATCCTAAGAGGTTATGCAAAGGGACCTTGCTATCTAGAGAACCAGGACATCCAGGGAGACATGTGAATCATTCAAGGCTGGATGCAAAGGATCTTGGCCTGGTAGCCCATAGAGCTGAGAACTAGCCAGTCACCTTTCAAGGGTGAGGTTCCAGGTCCAGGAAAGGACAGGAGAGAGAGTGACCTGAGGAGCTCTGTGGAAGGAGAGTAGCATTAGTCAAGGGCAGGGAATGAGCTATGGGGCCCTTGGTCATTTCAGCCCCAGGGAGGCTCTTCTTAGAGGTTCAGAGCACCACCATGCCTGACTCCTCTGCTCCACTTGGAACTGCCTGTTGGCTTCTGGCAGAGCACAGGGCTCTGAGCCTGAGGAGCTGGTTGGAGGAGCTGGGGTAAAGCTATGGGGGTGGAGGAGTGTGTGGGGCACCGGGGTGTGGTCACTACCTTTTTCAGAACTTGGGAACTGCCTGGAGACAGATAGGAGAAGCAGACCGGGAGAGCTCGTCTGACTTCTGAAGGGATCTTTGCCTGGACACCCCCAAGTTTCTCTCCTTGGAGCTGGGCTGACCACGTGCTTGTATTCAAGAGGAAGGGAGGTGGCTGTCAGTTTAGAATGTGCGTTACACTTGGGTCAAAGCAGCAGTGAGTGTCTAGGGCTTTCTATTCTGATTGCCCCCTTCAGGCTTCAGCCAGGGACTTGTAATTCCCATACCTGAGTTTGTCCAAGAAGTATCAGCATGGGGGGTGGTGCCACAGATTATTTCTACAGCAATGTCTGTGTGTGCTTTGATGAAGCTCCCCTTTCTCTCTTCAGGCTCCAGCACCCATTGGGGCTAAGGCTTAAATAATTGGTCTTTGCTCTGTCACTGTTCACATTGCAACTACTGTGGTCTTGAGCCTCTGTGTCTTTGAGTGAAAGAGTGCCCTGTTGGTTGCTCATGGGATGCTCATCCTGTATTAGGGCTAGATGGGTCACCTCTGTTGGCCCCTTGGGACTTGGAGGGCAGAGGACTTGACTGACTGCTCTAGGGTGGAAGTTCCATGTCTGTATGTAGAGACTGCAGTCAAGGAATGAATTAAGCCCCTTTGCCCCCCAGGCGTTGAAATTTGTGTTCAGGGGCCTTCAAGAAGGACAGGGCAGCCTTGGGACTAGAGTCCGCACAGATGGAGGTTGAGCTGCAAGGCATTGCCCAGAGCCCGTCAGGGAGCGGCATCCTGCCTAGTCCCTGGGGGCAGGAGCGGAGGTTCTGGGGGAAGGGGAAGTGCCTGGAGCTGATCCTGGCTACGTGTCCTGGCTAGGCTGTGTGTGTGTGTGTGTGTGTGTGTGTGTGTGTGTGTGTGTGTGTGTAGCCGCCTTTTGAAGACCTGGCCCTGAGTCTTTTCGATATATGGCTTGACCACTGGGGGGCGAACAGGAAGCACCTACCAGGGAGCTGGGTGTGGCTCAGGGTATATTCTAAATTGTAATCTACTCCCCAGGCATCTCCCCAACCATAGGACACTGCCCTCAGAGTTGGTATCTTAATTCCAGCCACCCCCATCTAAGGTCAAATCTTCCTTGACAATGTGGCCAGATAAGGAATTTCCCACTAGGTAATATAATGTCGTGCTTAGTCTCTGTCATTAGGACAGTTGGATAGTTCCTCCTGGTCTCCTGGATAGGGGAAGGACAGGGACTCTCCCTGCTGGAAGTGAGAATTTAGAGCTTAAGGCCGAGGCTTGTTCTAAGAACTGGTAGTGGTGAGGGGAATGTATATGACCAGAGTAGAGAGCCGTGGATGTGGAGATCTAGAATTGATGAGGCCAGGGCGTGGTGGCGCATGCCTGCCTTTAATTACAGCACTCTGAAGGCAGAGGTAAGCAGGTCTCTGTGAGTTCGAGGCCAGCCTTATGTACAAAGCGACTTCCAGGACAGCTAGAATCATTACACAGAGAAATCCCGTCTCAAAAAACAAACAAACAAGAATGGATGAAGCAGTCATGGGGCTGGTTATGGCTGCTTTAGAGGTCAGTGAGCAGCTCTCTCCCCTCAAGGCTAAAAAGGCTAGAAAAACTTCCTCCTGATAGGAGCAGTGGTCTGGGTTAGCACCACTTTCTTCTGTGGCGGGTAGCATGGCCTTTCCTTCATAGGTGCACACATAGAAAGGAAGGTGCACACCTAGGGACCCAGGGACCAGAAAAAGTGACGGGCATCTGCTCAGAACCAATAAAGCTCACCACCAAGGCTGCCTGAGCTGGGAAAGGTGTGTGATGAGGCTGACAAGGTTCTCTATGTGCTTCTGTGTGTGTGTGTGTGTGTGTGTGTGTGTGTGTGTGTGTGTCTTTCCCCTTAGGTGTTTCTCTGAACATCCCTCCAATATCCAGGCTGCCTGGGTCTTGTTTGCCTAATTCTCTTTGATCATTCCCTCTCAAGAGCCGAAGATACCCATCATGTCTACCTAAGTAGCTTCCTTTGTCCAAGCTTGAGATATTCCTGTCTTTAGCCTCCTGAGGATTATAGGTGACATGGGACATGAAGTTCATCCATTTAAAGTTTTTTTGTGTGTGTATTGACAGGATCTCATTATGTAGACAAGGCTGTCCCATTGTAGCTCATGATGGGATGGAATTTGCACGGACCCTCCAGACTCAGCCTCTTAAGTGCTGAGATTACAAGTGTATACCATTATGCCTGACTCTGCTAAATATTTGTTTTTCTTGTTTTGTTATAAATGTGTTTTTGTGAACTCGTGTGTGTGTCCTCATGCTGTGATACATGTGTAAATGTTTGAGGACAACTCTCAGGCATCAATCCTCTTTTTCTACTATGTGGGTTTTGTTGATCAAGCTCACATTGAGCGCTAGAAAGAAAATCTCCCCTTGTCTTCCACATATTAGCCCAAGAGAAATTCAGAACAAGGTTTTGGTAAGTTCTGGCTTCTGGGAAGTTTGGAATTCCTAATCCTTGGGGACACAACCTCAAAGAAACCCAGAATCCCTTACGTGCTGGGCCCAGGGTGCCTGCAGTTCTGCCCAGGATGGAGGGGGGCATCCTGAGGCTGGTGGGGCACAAGAGGGGAGGCTTTTTTCCATTTTCTGGTGGCTGCATCCTTCTGGCTCCCACTCTTTCCTGCTCTAGCACAGGGCTTGCTTCTGTGTATTTCCCTTATGAATTTTCCTCAGTGGTTTCTGTGTCTTGTGCTATGTGTATATTTGTGTTTTGATCTCCCTACCTGGGTGAAGCCTGTCTCCATATCTCTCGAATAAGATTGTTAATTCTTTGACTCTAGGATTATTTGTACAGGAGGTGGGACCCTAGCCATGGGATGTCAGCAGCACAGTACCTGGCATGTAGTGCTCTGCAGAATTCTTTTAACTATCGATGGCGGGTGTTTTCTTCAGCGTGCAGCTTTCTCTTCCTCTTTGGGGAGTGATTATTACAGTATATCAGCCTTCTGGGTGTGTCTCCCTTATGACTCCAACGCCTTTCTTGGTTTGAGTGTCAGGGCTTTCCCTCTGGTGGAGGTCTCTAATCCTAGCTGTGAGTCATTATGTTCTTGAGATGGAAACTGTGTGTCCCTGGCCTTGTGTGCTTAGCAGGTTAGTTAGGGCATGTGGGTGCTGCCGCACTGGGAGGTTCTGTCACTGGCAATCTCCCAGATGTAGGTGGAGTTTTTTCTTCCATGAGTATCCCCTTCTGTGTGCAGATTGTGCTAGGCAGACCCACTGCCACTTACCCTTCTAGTGTATGTCTTGTCTTCAGCTTTGACCCATTCAGCCATTGAGGTCTTAGGGCTTGTGACTCATAGTGTGTGTGTCAGTTCCTGTCACCTTGGACAGAGACAGTGGCTATCTGTAGATGCAGCGGCAATTGCCCTGAACTCTCACCTGTGGAGAGGAAAGGAAAGGCTTAAGTCCCCTGATGACAGTGGGGACAGAATGATGTTCTGGAGGTCACCCTTGCCAGGGACTCTCTTCTTTTGGACATCTTCTGTATCTGTTCAGTATGGCCCTTCTGGGAGTGGGCATAGCAGAGTCTTGCCGCTGCAAAGATTTTCATGGTTCGAAGTTGCAAGATGGGGCATTCTGTCATGGCATTTGGCCTGAACTGTGCTTTATCTCCAAGTCTTTTCTGTTTATCTTACCTAGAACATCCTCATTGCTTCACTTTTTCTGTCCTCCAAGCAGCTTTCTGCATTAGGGGTTTCCACTTCAGCCCTGCTTCTTCTCATCACAAAGGATACCAAGCCCATCTATTGGGCCACAGGAATGGAGAGCTGAGTTCTAGGGCCTTACCTTCCTTTCCCCATATGTGAGTGGCAGCCAGTGCTGTCCTCTAGAATGACACTGTAGGGAAAATTTTGCTTATTGTTGCTGTCTAAATATGGCGGTGGTAGCCACACATGGCTGCTAGACACCTGTGGCTACTGGAACTACATTTTTAACTTCAAGCTGGTACGGCAGTACACCTTGGTAATCTCAGATCTCAAAAGGTGGAGGCAGGAGTATCAGTTTGAGGTCAGCCTGGATAATAGGAGACCCTATCTCCAAAAGGCTCCTAGGTCTGGAGAGATGGCTTGGTGGTAAAGAGTGAGTACTATTTCAGAGGACCCAAGTTTGGTACCTTGCACCCACATTTGGCCACCCACAACCATCTGTAATTCCAGTTCCAGGAGAATTTGGCACCTCTGGCCTCATGAGCACTTGTAATCATTTACATTGACATGCACATACATATGAACATAAACAATTAAGTATTTTAAAATTGGGAGCAGCCTGGCATAGTGGTGCAGCCTTTAATCTCAGCATGTGGGAGGCAAAGGCAGGCAGATATCTTTGAATTTGAGGCCAGTTTGGTCTACGAGATGAATTCTGGGACAGCCAGAGCATATCTAAATATCATATCCTTATCTAAAAAAAAGGAAAAAAAAAAAAAAAAAAGGGAGGGGGAATTGATGACTTTAAAGCAGGTAGTGATGGTACACCCCTTTAATCCCAGCACTGGAGAGGCAGAGGCTGTTGGATATCTGAGTTCGAGGCCAGTCTGGTAGCCAGGGCTACACACACACACACACACAAAAGCCCTGTCTTGAAAACAACAGCAAAAAACAACAAGAAATTTAACTGTTTATTGATGTGTACACATGTGGGCCTGTGTATGCCAGATTTGTGGAGGTGAACATGGAGGCTAGAGGGCGTAGGATTCCTGGAGCTGGAATGGCTGCTGGGAACCGAACTTAGGTTCTTTGGAAGAGCAGCAAGCATTCTGAACTCACCCTGAGTCACCTCTCATCTTTTTTTTTTTTCCTGGAAGGGAGGAATGCCACAGTAATTTAATTATCTGCCTAAAATTATTTTATTCTTGGATTTTGGAGACAGGTTCTCTTGCAGCTTAGCCCACCGGTAAACTCTGCTTGCCCACTTGAGTGCTAGGATTTTAGGTGTGGACCACCACGCCAGACTAACCGGTTTAAATTTAAATAGCCACATGCGGCTACCATATTAGTAATTCACATTTGACTCCCTTTAAGCCCCAAAGGCTTTCGATGAGTGACTGAACTGTGAAGAATTCTCCCAACCTCCAAAGACCTTCTTTTGGATTTCCCTGGAGGCCTGACTTAATCTAACCCTGTGGAGTAGAGGGAGGAGCATCGGAGCCTGCACTGTTAGAAGACAGACCTAGAGCTGGGGCCCAGATGCGGAGAACAAGGTCATTGCCACCATGGCTTCATACCTTTCATGCATCCCGTGCCTTTCAGGCCTAGCTTTGATAGGAAGGGAGCCCCTCTTGGCTGTGTCAGGATAGCAGAGCTGAGTAGGGCCAAAACTTGTAACATGATCCCAATGGTTTCTCTTCTCAATGGTTGAGAACGTATCAGAATTCCTTCTCCTCTCTGTAGCCTCCTGAGCATTGAAGCATATAAGGTCCCTGCTGATCCTCAGTACTTTTTGCATCTAAAGACCCTTGTCCCAGGGCTCAATCTAGAGAAGGGAAACTGTGGGAAGACCTAGCCCCTCTGAAACTTGGGGGCCTGGACTAGAAGATTTTAGGCGTGACCCTGTGCATGTCTGGAGCTGTTGCTTCAGACTGTGGTGACTCACCGTGGGGGGGGGAGGGTGGGGCCACCATGTGGGTGAGTGAGCTGGCTCTCTTTCTCCTTTGCTGGCTCAGCACCAGGATGTTTGGCTGAGCAAGAGGCCCTGCACAAGGAGGAAGACAGGGGTACTGGGGAAACCTGAAGGAGTGGCTTCAGTTTTTAGAGGTCTAGCTAGAGAGTTTTACCTTCCTGCTTCTGTCTGGTAGATATCTGATTGCCAGACTGGCTTCTCAGTGTTGGTTTGGGGCAGGGGCAAAAGGTGCTGGTTTCAGGTTGGGAAGAATCAACATGGCTTTTCTCTTATAGTGGCCTCTTCTGCCTGCTGGGAAGGGAGGGGGTGTTTCCCTAGCTCAGGCCTGTGCCAACAGGCTTCTCTCCCGTCTTTGCTCACACTCTAGCCAGCACCTGTGTTGCCAAGTAGGCTCTTGATAAATACTGCATTTATGGGTTTGTTGAGTTTGAGAACAGGTGTGGGGTTTATCTTTGTGTTTATATTTTGCCCATGTTGGTATCTGCCTGAAACTGGACCTGCTAAGTGCCATGGATTTCTAAGAGCCACACAGTTCCATCCAAGAGGCCAATTCTAGCACCTTAGATGCCCCATGTATATTTCATTGCCCTGAGAAGCCTCTTAAGATTTCTGGAACATTGTGGAGCCCAGTTGGTCACACCCAGAGTTCCTTGCTTATCATTTGTGCTGGGACAGGACTCTTTTGAATTTCTGTATCTGGCACAGGGAGTGCATTCAATAAATGTCTAGAGGATACATGAGTGATTGGAGGAAACAATCTAACGCAGTGTGCTATTAAGTGCTGGGCTGGCTTCTGTTCGCCCCTGCCTGATATCCTTTACAGTATCTAGTACAGACTTGGACATACAGGAGGTGATCAGTATGTATGTATGTATGTATTGATTGGTTGACTAATTTCTGGATGTAAACAGTTTCAAGGTGGAGCTTTGGGTGAGGCTCACCACAATTTATAGAGTCCCACATACAATTTCACAGGTATGCTTTAGATGGCTGGCAGTGCTATTTTGTGTGGGTGGTTATAGTTCATCACTATATCTGCCATCTTTCCGGATGCCTTCTCAGGGTATCTCTGCAGCTGATAACTGATCCAGCAGCAAGGAGGAATGCCTTTACGTATGGGGGTCTGGCTCAGGGCCCAGTGTGGGCAGCCACATGGACCTTGACTCACCACAGGCCTGAGCTGGGTTCGGCTTTACTTCAGCCTTTTGGTTTGGGGAGCCTGGTAGGTTGGGATTGTCTTTGTTTAGGTCACTGCCAGTAACACAGCTTCTGGAGCTTCCAGCTAGAAAGGTTTTTATTTTTTTTGGTCCTAAGGGCCAGGCTAGCAATGGGAAGGCGAGTGGGTGGGGGACAGCACTATCTGTGCTTGAAGAACAGTGTCACATTAGTGAAAAGGAGGAACCCAGTGTGGCATGGGGAAAGACCTACAGAGATAGGCTCGGGCCTGGAATCAGCACCATTACTCTCTTTGTGTGTACTTTAGGCAAACTGGCTTTTCAGAGTCTCAGTATCTCTGCTTGTAAAGTGGTACCAGCTATTCTAGATGAATGTGGATGTGTTGTGGAACCTCCATGGACCAGCTGATGTTTTCTTTCAATCTGTATGGAACTCTTACCATTTCCATGTTCACAGCCAAGGAAACATAGGTTCAGAGAGGTCAAGTGTCCTTGGCAAGACTCCTATAGTTGGAAGGATGCAGCCAGCAGTGGAGACATGGTCCAGTTTCCTTTAACCTCATTTTCTGTGGCAACAGGCCTCAGAGTCATGTAATTGCTGACTGTAGTGGGGACCTGACTATAGTGTTGGCCTGGCCTGGGGATCAGCATCTCTCTATCATTTGGGTGAAAAGCCAAGTGTGAGCATCATGATGAAATTTTTCCTAGGTGTGTGACCGAGATTCTCAAAAAGACAAAGACTGATAGAAGAATAGAAGAAGGAGGGGCGGGCTCCTGGCACGGCTTTTGCTCCTGAACAGAGTCCTGCAAAGGTTAGTGGGTGGGATGGTGCAGGGAAATAGGATGGGGGATACTAGGTACTTGATGTAGCATTTGGAACTAGCCTTGGGTGGGTTAAAGGACTGGTTACTCCCTTTCTATATTCTCTATTGTGCATTCGGAGAACTTCTACAGTGGAAAAACATGATACAGATCACCCTTCTCCCTGAGGAGCCCCTCACAGGGCAGAGGGACCAGGTGCATGGTGCTTGGGTTCCATTCCCTGGCTGTGCACAAAGATTTCTGCCCTGCTCATGCTTTTCTGCCCTCCATGTCCCCGTGACCAGAGCTCTGGTTTCTTCCTTTACCCCAGATGGAGAAGGAGGAAGAGACAACCCGGGAGCTGTTGCTGCCTAATTGGCAGGGCAGTGGCTCCCATGGGCTGACCATTGCCCAGAGGGATGATGGAGTCTTCGTACAGGAAGTGATGCAGAACTCCCCCGCGGCCCGCACTGGAGTGGTCAAAGAGGGTGAGTCTCCCTCCCCAAGATAGTGAATGGGCACTGGAGGCGAAAGAAGGCAGGGGAGCAGCCAGAAATGGTCAAATGGCTCTGGAAGGCTTGGGTGCAACAGCATAAGGATGGTCAATATCCAAGTCCTGTTCTTCTTTGCCTACTTTACGTCTTGCTTGTGAATCTGAGGGGAGGCTGTAATGTGCACTCCCAGAGACCTGGTCTTCAGCTTTGATTTTTCTCCCCTCACTAGCTCTACAGTTTTATGTAAAATAGTTGGCTTTTTAAACCACAGTTTCCTCATCTGTCTAATGAATGGGCAATACCTTATCTGTGTGATATTCATGGAGCTAAAGAAAGGTCAGTTTTTGTGTCTGTTATGTGGTGCTTTCTTGAGACCTGTGGATCTACCTGATTGTTGCACTTCATTACTTAGGGGACCAGATTGTGGGTGCCACCATCTACTTTGACAACCTGCAGTCGGGTGAGGTGACCCAGCTCCTGAATACCATGGGGCATCACACTGTTGGCTTGAAGTTGCACCGTAAGGGGGACCGTTCCCCTGAGCCTGGACAGACCTGGACCCATGAAGTCTTCAGCTCCCGTAGTTCTGAGGTGGTTCTGGTGAGTTCCTGGTGATCCACCTTTGCTCTGGGCTCCCCATGATCCTGGTGGCCTCCTGGCTTCACTTCCTGAGCCCTTCTGTTTCTTTCCTGGGCCTCTGCTGATTCCTTCCCCCTGTTTCATTTCTCTGCATCTTCTTATGACTTCTCTCTGCTGCTTTCTTCCTGCTTATGTTGTGCTGTGTAGCTGTTCTGTTCTTACAAGTATAGTGTTCTTTTGGTCTCTTGAGACTGTGCCATGGGGGCTTAGGTACCAAGAGGAAGGTCAACTGCTTTGCTGGAACCTTTGAAAGAATTTCACTGGTGTCCAGCCTGCCACTCTGCATTCCATGAGTAAGAAGACAAACAGCACAGTGCATGGGAAATGCTTCTTTACTCCTCATGGCTTGCTTATTGAATGAACCACGTGTTCTCAAAGTATACTCAGACACAGCTAGGCCATCAGGCTTCACAAATGCATTTCAGTGTGCAAAGGCTCTACTGAATTGAGAGTTGAAGAATAAAGGGCCTAGTTGGGATGGATCCCTGCAACAGGTTGATTTGAAGTATCACTGGGTGGTAGAGTCTCTTCCTGGGCAGCACAGTTTAGGAATCTACATATTCTGCCATGATCATTGCTTCCCAGAATCTTCTTCCAAATAATTTCTATTTCCTCTTGTAATGTGACTGTCAGCCTTCAGTCTCCTGTTGTGCCCCAGGAGGCCCTTAAAACCTCTGTTATGTTCTGAACCTTTGGGAAACAGGTAACCCTATTGTCGATTAGGCTTTACCCAGGCATTTGCCAGCTCAGGCAGGCTTTGCTGCAACCTCTGCCGGGCATGTCTTTCTGCAGAGCGGGGATGATGAGGACTACCAGCGCATCTACACCACAAAGATCAAGCCACGCCTGAAGTCGGAGGATGGAGTAGAAGGGGACCTTGGGGAGACCCAGAGTCGTACCATCACAGTGACCAGAAGGGTCACAGCTTACACTGTGGATGTGACCGGTCGGGAAGGAGTGAAGGACATTGACATCAGCAGTCCTGAGTTCATGATCAAGATACCAAGACATGAAGTGACTGAAATCTCCAACACAGATGTGGAAACCCAGGCTGGGAAGACAGTGATCAGACTGCCCTCAGGATCGGGGGCAACTTCTCCAACCACAGGCTCTGCCATGGATATCCGGGCAGGTGCCATTTCTTCTTCAGGACCAGAACTCCAAGGTGTCAGCCAATCAAAATTCCAGGTCACTGTGCCTGGGATAAAGGTGGGAAGCCCGGGCGCCAATGTCAGTGTAAAAGGTTTGGATGTGGGTGGCAAAGGAGGAACCCAAGTCCCAGGAGTGGACATTTCGTCTTCTCTTGGGACTGGCTCAGCAGAGATCCAGGGCCCATCCCTCCAGTGTGGTGATATTGGGAAAATCAAAATTCCTACTATGAAGATGCCAAAATTTGGTGTCTCAGCAGGTCCAGAGGGCCAGATATCAGGGGCAGGGCTGAGTGTTTCTGCACCTGAATTCTCTGTCGGGCATAAAGGTGACAAGCCAGGTTTGACAATTGGTGGGAACATCCAGGCCCCTCATCTGGAAGTCAGTGCCTCCTCTGGCAATGTTGAGGGGCTTGGGGGCAAGCTAAAGGGTCCCCAAATCACTGGGCCATCACTTGAGAGTAACTTAGGGCTGAAAGGTACCAAGCTGCAAGAGAACATAGGAATGGATGCCTGTGCTTCCAAAATTGAGGGCAGCATCACTGGTCCCAGTGTGGAAGTTGAAACCCCTGATATTGATGTTCATGGGCTAGGGGGCAAACTGAATGTGCCCAAGATGAAAGTCCCTAAATTCTCTGCATCAGGTTCAAAGGGAGAGGTAGCTGGCATTGATGTGACACTGCCCACAGGTGAAGTGACCCTTCCTGGGGTCTCTGGGAATGTCGGTCAGCCTGAGATTGCTACTGGCGGGCTAGAAGGGAAGATGAAGGGTGCTAAAGTCAAGACTCCTGAAATGATTGTCCAGAAACCTAAAATCTCCATGCAGGATGTGGATCTGAGCCTCGGGTCCTGCAAACTGAAAGGAGATATAAAGGTGCCTGCTCCTGAGGTGAAAGGTGATGTTAAAGGCCCTCAGGTGGCCGTTAAAGGCTCCAAAGTGGACATAGAGACACCAAACTTAGAGGGGACCTTGACAGGCCCCAAGCTCAGTAGCCCTTCTGGAAAAATAGGGGCCTGTAGAATCTCTATGGCAGATGTAGACTTAAGTGTAGCCACACCTAAAGGGAAGGGGGGTGTAGATGTCATGCTGCCCAAAGGAGAAGGGAATGTCAAAGTCCCTGAACTTGATGTCCAAGGCCCCAAAACAGATATTAGTGCTCCAGGTGTGGAAGTTCATGGCCCAGAATGGAATCTGAAAATGCCTAAGATGAAGATGCCCAAGTTCAGTGTTCCAGGAGTCAAAGGAGAAGGCCCTGATGTAGATGTGACTCTACCCAAAGGAGACATCAGTATTTCGGGGCCTAAGGTTAGTGTAGAAACTCCAAATGTCAACATGGAGAATGTGGGGGGCAAACTTAAAGGGCCTGATATTAACCTGCCTGAAGTGAATGTCAAGACTCCAAAGGTTTCTATGCCTGATGTAGATCTTCACATTAAAGGTGCAAAGGTGACGGGCGAGTATGATGTCACAGCACCAAAGCTTGAGGGAGAACTGAAAGGTCTCAAAGTGGACACTGATATCCCAGAAGTGAATGTACATGGCCCAGGCCTGAAGATGCCCAAGATGAAAATACCCAAATTCAGTGTGCCAGGATTCAAAGCAGAGGGCCCAGAAGTGGATGTGAACCTGCCCAAGGCAGATATGGGCATTTCTGGGCCTAAGATGGAGGTCAGTGCTCCAGATGTGAGCATTGAGGGACCAGAAGGGAAACTGAAAGGATCTAAATTTAAAATGCCTGAAATGAATATCAGAGCTCCAAAGATCTCCATGCCAGATGTGGACTTACACTTAAAAGGCCCTAGCGTAAAGGGAGAGTATGATGTCACAGTGCCAAGACCTGAAGGTGAGATTAAAGTTCCTGATGTTGAACTTAAAAGTGCCAAACTGGACATTGATGTCCCAAATGTGGATGTTCAAGGTCCTGAATGGCACATGAAGATGCCTGAGATAAAGATGCCCAAGTTTGGCATGCCAGGCTTCAAGGCAGAGAGTCCAGAAGTGGAGATGAATCTCCCTAAGGCCAACATTGATGTCTCAGGACCCAAGATAGATGTCAAAGCTCCGGACCTGAACATTGAAGGACCTGAAGGAAAGCTGAAAAGTCCTAAGATGAAGA
Organism: Sigmodon hispidus; assembly: GCA_004025045.1. Taxonomy (NCBI): domain Eukaryota; kingdom Metazoa; phylum Chordata; class Mammalia; order Rodentia; family Cricetidae; genus Sigmodon; species Sigmodon hispidus. The sequence goes on along the minus strand of PVIH01019566.1, from coordinate 9,258 downwards.
CGCCTGAGATGAATATCAAGGCCCCAAAGATATCCATGCCTGATGTGGATTTGCATATGAAAGGTCCCAAGGTAAAAGGCGAATATGATGTCACAATGCCAAAGGTTGAAGGAGATTTGAAAGGCCCAAAAGTAGATGTCAGTGCTCCAGATGTTGATATTCATGGTCCTGATTGGAACTTAAAGATACCAAAGATTAAAATGCCCAAATTCAGCATGCCTAGTCTCAAAGGAGAAGGCCCAGAGTTGGATGTGAGCATGCCCAAGGCTGATATGGACATTTCTGTACCAAAGCTAGATATTAGTGCTCCAGATGTGAGCCTTGAGGGACCAGAAGGGAAGTTGAAAGGCCCCAAGTTTAAGATGCCTGAGATGCATTTCAAGGCTCCAAATGTGTCTCTACCAGATGTGGACTTGGATCTCAAAGGACCCAAAATGAAAGGAAATCTAGACATGTCTGCACCAAAAATAGAGGGAGAGATGAAAGTTCCAGAAATGGACATCAAAGGTCCAAAGGTAGATATTAAAGCACCAGATGTGGATGGTCAAGGCCCAGACTGGAGCCTGAAAATGCCAAAGATGAAAATGCCCAAGTTCAGTATGCCCTCTCTCAAAGGTGAGGGTCCAGATGTAGATGTGAACCTGCCTAAGGCTGACATCGATGTCTCAGGACCTAAAGTTGACATTGAAACCCCAGATGTGAGCCTTGAGGGTTCAGAAGGGAAACTGAAAGGCCCCAAGTTTAAGATGCCAGACATGCACTTCAAGGCCCCTAAGATGTCTATGCCAGATGTGGACTTACACTTGAAAGGCCCCAAAGTCAAGGGGGATATGGATGTGACTGTGCCCAAGGTAGAAGGTGAAATGAAAGTTCCTGATGTGGACATCAAAGGGCCTAAATTGGATGTTAGTGCTCCAGATGTGGATGTTCATGGTCCAGACTGGCACCTGAAGATGCCCAAGATGAAAATGCCCAAGTTCAGTATGCCTGGCTTCAAAGGGGAGGGTCTTGAAGTGGATGTGAACCTGCCCAAGGCTGACATTGATGTCTCAGGACCCAAGGTGGACATTGAAGCTCCAGACGTGAGCATTGAGGGGCCAGAAGGGAAAGTGAAAGGCCCCAAGTTCAAGATGCCTGATATGCACTTCAAGGGTCCCAAAATCTCCATGCCTGATGTGGACTTGAATATTAAGGGGCCTAAAGGAAAAGCAGATGTGGATGTATCATTACCCAACATAGAGGGTGAAATTAAAGTGCCAGATGTGGACATTAAAGGCCCCAAAGTGGACATTGATGCTCCAGATGTTGAAGTTCATGGCCCAGACTGGCACCTGAAGAAGCCTAAAATGAAAATGCCTAAGTTCAGCATGCCTGGCTTCAAAGCAGAAGGCCCAGAAGTGAATATCCCCAAGGCTGACATTGATGTCTCAGGACCCAAGATGGACATTGATGTTCCAGATGTAAATATTGAAGGTCCAGATGCAAAACTGAAAGGACCAAAATTTAAGATGCCAGAAATGAATATAAAGCCTCAGAAGATATCCATGCCAGATGTAAGCTTGAATTTGAAAGGCCCTAAAGTGAAAGGAGAATATGATGTTTCAGTTCCAAAAGTGGGAGGAGAAATAAAAGCTCCTGCTGTGGACATCAAAGGCCCCAAAGTAGAAGCACCAGATGTGGATGTCCATGGTCCAGACTGGCACCTGAAGATGCCCAAGGTGAAAATGCCCAAATTCAGTATGCCTGGCTTCAAAGGGGAGGGTCCTGAAGTAGATGTGAACCTGCCCAAGGCTGACATTGGTATGTCAGGACCCAAGGTGGACATTGAAGGTCCTGATGTGAGCATTGAAGGACCAGAAGGGAAAGTGAAAGGCCCCAAGTTCAAAATGCCTAGCATGAATATACAAACACACAAAATCTCTATGCCTGATGTTGGGCTTAATCTGAAAGGACCTAAACTAAAAAGTGATGTAGATGTTTCTCTTCCGAAAGTGGAAGGAGATTTGAAAGGGCCTGAAGTTGATGTTAAACTCCCTAAGATGGATGTCGATGTTGGTGATATTGATATTGAATGCCCTGAAGGGAAGCTGAAAGGCCCCAAGTTTAAGATGCCAGACATGCACTTCAAGGCCCCTAAGATCTCTATGCCTGATGTGGACTTACACTTGAAAGGCCCCAAAGTCAAGGGGGATATGGATGTGACTGTGCCCAAGGTAGAAGGTGAAATGAAAGTTCCAGATGTGGACATCAAAGGCCCCAAAGTGGATATCAGTGCTCCTGATGTGGATGTTCATGGTCCAGACTGGCACCTGAAGATGCCCAAGGTGAAAATGCCCAAGTTCAGCATGCCTGGCTTCAAAGGGGAGGGTCCTGAAGTGGATGTGAACCTGCCCAAGGCTGACATTGATGTCTCAGGGCCCAAGGTGGACATTGACCCTCCTGATTTGGATATTGAGGGACCAGAAGGGAAACTGAAAGGATCCAAGTTTAAGATGCCCAAGTTCAATATCAAGGCTCCCAAGATCTCCATGCCAGATGTGGACTTAAATTTGAAGGGGCCCAAACTGAAAGGACAGATGGATGCTTCTGTGCCAGAAGTGGAAGCTGATCTCAGAGGTCCTCAAGTTGATGTCAAAGGTCCCAGTGTGGATATGGAAGTTCCTGATGTTGATCTGGAATGTCCTGATGCAAAGTTGAAAGGACCCAAGTTTAAGATGCCTGACATGCACTTTAAGGCCCCTAAGATCTCTATGCCAGATGTGGACTTACACTTGAAAGGTCCCAAAGTCAAGGGGGATATGGATGTGACTGTGCCAAAACTAGAGGGAGAATTAAAAGGTCCCAGTGTGGATGTGGAAGTTCCTGATGTTGATCTTGAATGTCCTGATGCAAAGTTGAAAGGCCCCAAGTTTAAGATGCCTGACATGCACTTCAAGGCCCCTAAGATCTCCATGCCAGATGTGGACTTACACTTGAAAGGTCCCAAAGTCAAGGGGGATATGGATGTGACTGTGCCCAAGGTAGAAGGTGAGATGAAAGTTCCAGATGTGGATATCAAAGGCCCCAAAGTGGACATCAGTGCTCCAGATGTGGATGTTCATGGTCCAGACTGGCACCTGAAGATGCCCAAGATGAAAATGCCCAAGTTCAGCATGCCTGGCTTCAAAGGGGAGGGTCCTGAAGTGGATGTGAACCTGCCCAAGGCTGATATTGATGTCTCAGGACCCAAGGTGGACATTGATGTTCCAGATGTGAATATTGAAGGTCCAGATGCAAAGCTGAAGGGTCCCAAGTTCAAGATGCCTGACATGCACTTCAAGGCTCCCAAGATCTCCATGCCTGATGTGGACTTACATTTGAAAGGCCCAAAAGTCAAGGGAGATATAGATGTGTCTGTGCCAAAACTAGAGGGAGAATTAAAAGGTCCCAGTGTGGATGTGGAAGTTCCTGATGTTGATCTGGAATGTCCTGATGCAAAGTTGAAAGGACCCAAGTTTAAGATGCCAGACATGCACTTTAAGGCCCCTAAGATCTCCATGCCAGATGTGGACTTACACTTGAAAGGTCCCAAAGTCAAGGGGGATATGGATGTGACTGTGCCAAAACTAGAGGGAGAATTAAAAGGTCCCAGTGTGGATGTGGAAGTTCCTGATGTTGATCTTGAATGTCCTGATGCAAAGTTGAAAGGTCCCAAGTTTAAGATGCCTGACATGCACTTCAAGGCCCCTAAGATCTCCATGCCAGATGTGGACTTACACTTGAAAGGTCCCAAAGTCAAGGGGGATATGGATGTGACTGTGCCCAAGGTAGAAGGTGAGATGAAAGTTCCAGATGTGGACATCAAAGGCCCCAAAGTGGACATCAGTGCTCCAGATGTGGATGTTCATGGTCCAGACTGGCATCTGAAGATGCCCAAGATGAAAATGCCCAAGTTCAGCATGCCTGGCTTCAAAGGGGAGGGTCCTGAAGTGGATGTGAACCTGCCCAAGGCTGACATTGATGTCTCAGGACCCAAGGTGGACATTGAAGCTCCAGACGTGAGCATTGAGGGGCCAGAAGGGAAAGTGAGAGGCCCCAAGTTCAAGATGCCTGATATGCACTTCAAGGCTCCCAAAATCTCCATGCCTGATGTTGATTTCAACTTAAAGGGTCCAAAAATCAAAGGAGATGTTGATGTTTCAGTCCCAAAGCTTGAAGGAGAATTAAAGGGCCCAGAACTGGAAGTCAAGGGCCCCAAATTGGATGTTGACATGCCAGAAGTAGCGGTGGAAGGCCCAGAAGGTAAATGGAAAAGTCCTAAATTCAAGATGCCAGACATGCATTTTAAAACCCCCAAAATCTCCATGCCAGACATTGATCTTCACTTAAGGAGCCCAAAGATAAAGGGAGAGGTTGATGTAGATATTCCCAAATTGGAAGGAGATCTCAAAGGGCCAGATGTGGACTTGAGTGGGCCCGACATTGAAATTGAAGGTCCAGAGGGCAAACTGAAGGGTCCCAAGTTCAAGATGCCTGAGATGAACATCAAGGCTCCTAAGATCTCCATGCCTGATTTGCATCTTAAGGGCCCCAAAGTAAAGGGTGATGTGGATGTTTCTCTGCCCAAAGTAGAAGGAGACCTTAAAGGCCCAGAGGTTGACATCAAAGGCCCAAAAGTAGACATTAGTGCTCCCGATGTGGATGTTCATGGTCCAGACTGGCACCTGAAGATGCCCAAGATGAAAATGCCCAAGTTCAGCATGCCTGGCTTCAAAGGGGAAGGTCCTGAAGTAGATGTGAACCTGCCCAAGGCTGACATTGATGTGTCAGGACCCAAGGTGGACATTGAAGGTCCTGATGTGAGCATTGAGGGACCAGAAGGAAAGTTGAAAGGTCCCAAGTTCAAGATGCCTGAGATGAATATCAAAGCCCCCAAGATCTCTATGCCTGACATTGACCTGAACCTGAAAGGCCCCAAAGTGAAGGGTGATGTGGACATTTCTCTGCCCAAAGTGGAAGGAGACCTTAAAGGCCCAGAGGTTGACATCAAAGGTCCCAAAGTGGACATCAGTGCTCCAGATGTGGATGTTCATGGTCCAGACTGGCACCTGAAGATGCCCAAGGTGAAAATGCCCAAGTTTAGCATGCCCGGCTTCAAAGGGGAGGGTCCTGAAGTAGATGTGAACCTGCCCAAGGCTGACATTGACGTCTCAGGACCCAAGGTGGACATTGACACTCCTGACATTGACATTCATGGCCCAGAAGGGAAGCTGAAGGGTCCCAAGTTTAAAATGCCTGATCTCCACCTTAAGGCTCCTAAGATCTCCATGCCAGAAGTTGACCTGAACCTGAAGGGGCCAAAGGTGAAGGGTGATGTTGACGTTTCTCTGCCCAAAGTGGAAGGTGAAATTAAAGTTCCTGAGGTTGACATCAAAGGCCCCAAAGTGGATGTTAGTGCTCCAGATGTGGATGTTCATGGTCCAGACTGGCACCTGAAGATGCCCAAAATAAAAATGCCCAAGTTCAGCATGCCTGGCTTCAAAGGAGAAGGACCTGAAGTAGATGTGAGTCTGCCGAAGGCTGACATTGATGTCTCAGGACCCAAGGTGGACATTGACACTCCTGACATTGACATTCATGGCCCAGAAGGGAAACTGAAGGGTCCTAAGTTCAAGATGCCTGAGATGAACATCAAGGCTCCTAAGATCTCCATGCCTGACATTGATTTGCATCTTAAGGGCCCCAAAGTAAAGGGTGATGTGGACGTTTCTCTGCCCAAAGTGGAAGGAGACCTTAAAGGCCCAGAGGTTGACATCAAAGGCCCCAAAGTGGATGTTGATGCTCCAGATGTGGATGTTCATGGTCCAGACTGGCACCTGAAGATGCCCAAGATGAAAATGCCCAAGTTCAGCATGCCTGGCTTCAAAGGGGAAGGGCCTGAAATAGATGTGAACCTGCCCAAGGCTGACATTGATGTCTCAGGACCCAAGGTGGACATTGAAGGTCCTGATGTGAGCATTGAGGGACCAGAAGGAAAGTTGAAAGGTCCCAAGTTCAAGATGCCTGAGATGAACATCAAGGCTCCTAAGATCTCCATGCCTGATTTGCACCTTAAGGGCCCCAAAGTAAAGGGTAATGTAGATGTTTCTCTGCCCAAAGTGGAAGGAGACCTTAAAGGCCCAGAGGTTGACATCAAAGGCCCCAAAGTGGATGTTGATGCTCCAGATGTGGATGTTCATGGTCCAGACTGGCACCTGAAGATGCCCAAGATGAAAACGCCCAAGTTCAGCATGCCTGGCTTCAAAGGAGAAGGTCCTGAAGTAGATGTGAACCTGCCCAAGGCTGATATTGATGTCTCAGGACCCAAGGTGGACATTGATGTTCCAGATGTGAATATTGAAGGTCCTGATGCAAAACTGAAGGGTCCTAAATTCAAGATGCCAGAGGTCAACATTAAATCCCCTAAGATTTCAATGCCAGATTTGGACCTTAATCTTAAAGGCCCCAAAGTGAAAGGAGATGTGGATATTTCACTTCCACATGTAGAGGGTGATTTGAAAGGGCCTTCTGTTGACATAAAGGGCCCAAAATTAGATGTAAATGCTCCAGAAGTGGACATTCATGGTCCTGAGGGCAAATTAAAGGGTTCCAAAATGAAAATGCCTGACATGCATGTAAACATGCCCAAGATCTCCATGCCTGAAATTGACTTGAATTTAAAGGGCTCAAAGCTTAAAGGAGATGTTGATGTCTCTGGACCCAAACTTGAAGGTGACATTAAAACTCCCAAGTTGGATGTAAAGGGTCCAGAAGTGGACATTTCTGCTCCTAAGGTTAATATTGAAGGAAAATCAAAGAAATCACGTTTTAAGCTTCCTAAATTTAATTTTTCCGGGTCCAAAGTTCAGGCACCTGACATGGATGTCAAAGTTAAAAAGCCAGATGTTGATGTAACACCTCCAAAAGTTGATATTAATGCTCCTGAAGTTGAAGCCCAGGGCAAAGTGAAAGGATCCAAATTTAAAATGCCTTTCTTGAGTATTTCATCTCCCAAAGTTTCTATGCCTGATGTGGAACTCAACTTGAAAGGTCCCAAAGTCAAAGGAGACTTAGATGTAGCAGGCCCAAATTTAGAAGGAGATTTTAAAAGTCCTAAAGTGGATATTAAAGCACCAGAAGTTCATCTTAATGCACCTGATGTAGATGCTCATGGTCCAGAATGGAATCTGAAAATGCCCAAGATGAAAATGCCCAAGTTCAGTGTGTCTGGCTTAAAAGCAGAAGGGCCTGATGTGGCTATGGATTTACCAAAAGGAGACATCAATATAGAAGGTCCTAGTATGAATATTGAGGGTCCAGAATTCAATGTGGAATGTCCAGAGGGAAGCTTAAAAGGTCCCAAATTTAAGATGCCTGAGATGAACATCAAAGCTCCTAAGATCTCTATGCCTGATATTGACTTAAACCTGAAAGGCCCAAAGGTAAAAGGTGATGTAGATGTTTCTCTTCCCAAAGTTGAAGGGGATCTTAAAGGGCCAAAGGTTGATATCAAAGGACCTGAAGTAGACATTAATGCTCCAGATGTGGATGTTCATGGTCCAGACTGGCACTTGAAGATGCCCAAGGTAAAAATGCCAAAATTTAGCATGCCTGGTTTTAAAGGAGAGGGTCCTGGAGTGGATGTGAACCTGCCCAAGGCTGACATTGATGTCTCGGGACCCAAGGTGGACATTGAAGGTCCTGATGTGAATATTGAAGGTCCTGATGCAAAACTGAAGGGTCCCAAGTTCAAGATGCCTGAGATGAACATCAAAGCCCCCAAGATCTCCATGCCTGACTTTGATCTGAATCTGAAAGGTTCAAAATTGAAGGGAGATGTGGACATGTCATTGCCCAAAGTAGAAGGTGACCTGAAAGGCCCAGAGGTGGATATTACAGGCCCTAAGGTAGACATTGACATTCCTGATGTTAACATTGAAGGTCCAGAGGGCAAATTGAAGGGCCCCAAGTTCAAGATGCCTGAGATGAATATCAAAGCTCCCAAGATCTCTATGCCTGACATTGACCTGAACCTGAAAGGCCCCAAAGTGAAGGGTGATGTGGACGTTTCTCTGCCCAAAGTGGAAGGTGAAATTAAAGTTCCTGAGGTTGACATCAAAGGCCCCAAAGTGGACATTGATGCTCCAGATGTGGATGTTCATGGTCCAGACTGGCACCTGAAGATGCCCAAAATAAAGATGCCCAAGTTCAGCATGCCTGGCTTCAAAGGGGAGGGTCCTGAAGTGGATGTGAACCTGCCCGAGGCTGACATTGATGTCTCAGGACCCAAGGTGGACATTGATGTTCCAGATGTGAATATTGAAGGTCCAGATGCAAAGCTGAAGGGCCCCAAGTTCAAGATGCCTGAAGTGAACATCAAGGCTCCTAAGATCTCCATGCCTGATTTGCACCTTAAGGGCCCCAAAGTAAAGGGTGATGTAGATGTTTCACTGCCCAAAGTGGAAGGAGACCTTAAAGGCCCAGAGGTTGACATCAAAGGTCCCAAAGTGGACATTGATGCTCCAGATGTGGATGTTCATGGTCCAGACTGGCACCTGAAGATGCCCAAGGTGAAAATGCCCAAGTTCAGCATGCCTGGCTTCAAAGGGGAAGGTCCCGAAGTGGATGTGAACCTGCCCAAGGCTGACATTGATGTGTCAGGACCCAAGGTGGACATTGAAGGTCCTGATGTGAGCATTGAAGGACCAGAAGGAAAGTTGAAAGGTCCCAAGTTCAAGATGCCTGAGATGAATATCAAAGCCCCCAAGATCTCTATGCCTGACATTGACCTGAACCTGAAAGGCCCCAAAGTAAAGGGTGATGTGGATGTTTCTCTGCCCAAAGTGGAAGGAGACCTTAAAGGCCCAGAGGTTGACATCAAAGGCCCCAAAGTGGATGTTGATGCTCCAGATGTGGATGTTCATGGTCCAGATTGGCACCTGAAAATGCCCAAAATAAAGATGCCCAAGTTCAGCATGCCTGGCTTCAAAGGAGAAGGTCCTGAAGTAGATGTGAACCTGCCCAAGGCTGACATTGATGTGTCAGGACCCAAGGTGGACATTGACACTCCTGACATTGACATTCATGGCCCAGAAGGGAAGCTGAAGGGTCCCAAGTTTAAAATGCCTGATCTCCACCTCAAGGCTCCTAAGATCTCCATGCCAGAAGTTGACCTGAACCTGAAGGGGCCAAAGGTGAAGGGTGATGTTGACGTTTCTCTGCCCAAAGTGGAAGGTGAAA
>PVIH01019565.1:0-34985 GCA_004025045.1 Sigmodon hispidus | reverse complement strand
CTGGAGACGAATCGGACAGAAAGCCTAGACACTCAATGGCGGTTCAATAACCTTTTACTGATGCTTATTCAAAATACACAATCCACATCAAACACATTAATCACACATTAATATGATCACACATTAATATACATTAATATAATTATACGACCTTTCCTCGCCGTTATGTCCACACTTTCTGTCAATGCCCCCGGGGTGGAAGTAGTAAGGCCTCGGTCGCTGGTTCGGGCTGCAATTGCTCGTGACTCTGTGCTCCCCGGGCCTAGGATACGGTCCTAGTCCTTCAGCGTCCGTGAGTTGACCAGGTTGGAGGGAGTTCGGCTGCGGAGCCTCCTCAGAGTTTCAGGTGTTAGTCTCTGAGGGCTGGCTGGAGTCCTTTGCACTTCAGCCGCGAGGCTGGAGCCAAAAACTCACCATGTTTCGGATCTGGTCTCCCTTAATATGCTAATCCGGTGGCCAAGCCGCATCACCATGGTAACCGCATGAGGCGACCCTCTTTCGCTTATCTATCTGTCCGGCCTTTCACTCTGCCAGAGTGACTTTGGGTGGAGTGCTAGGAGAGTAACCTTCTGCTTATCTCCTGCTCCCCTCTGAACCTCTATCTCATTCTTCCACACCTTACGGCTTCAGGCTAGCCTAAACTTGTCCAAAAGGACTTCCATTTTATGCTCTTTACATAGTGTGAGGACTTATGTTCTTCCATTCTCTAGACTAAGTTGAAGGGTGATAAATGGATACAGTATAAAGCTGTCTTGAAGTGTGTGTGTCAGAATAACAATGATATATGTTGCCTTTTCCTGGGGTTGCCAGCATGGCTCCAGCATTATAGAGAGGTCCTTCATGACTATGGAGCAGAGACTTTGGCATACTTGGTATCAATGTTAGAAAAACCCAGCCCTGAAGTGGGATTGAACATTGGAAAGTGTCAGTTAGTCTTGTTCTCTTGGATCCTGGCCTGTATTGCTTTCCCATTTTAATGTGCTTACTCCTCTCTCTCTCTCTCTCTCTCTCTCTCTCTCTTTTTCTCTCTCTTTTCCTCTCTGTGTAACAGTTCTGGCTGTCTTGGAACTCACTCTGTAGACCAGGCTGTCCTTGAACTCACAGAGATCTGCCTCTCTGCCTCCCAAGTGCTGGGATTAAAGGCAAGCACCACCATCATGCACTTCCAACTCTTAAATCCCTGAAGTTGCAGTGTATTGGTTTCCCTTTCTCTGAGTCCATTTTGGACTTTAGAACCTTAAGTCCCTTTCTTGATCAGTTATTATCTCTAGTTATTCCTGAATCATAGAAAAAACTGTTTCTAGAACTAAAACCATTTCCTAAACCAGAATTTCCTAATTAATTTAAAATTTGGAACTTTATCTGCTTCCTCACTCAGGTCATTCCTCTGTGTGCCAACTTTATGTCTGAAGCTTGAATGCCTTATCAGTTGGCCTTTGGCTTTTTGGTTCTGTCTTTGCTACAGTTGGCAGTTTTGTTTTCACCCAATATAGACTCAAGTTTATATATTATATGCATAAACATATAGTATAATACATAAATCTGTTCTTTTATGATTATACACATATTTGTGGGTCAGTGAATTAGAAAGTTAGAGTTTCAATTGGATTTGATTTTCATTTTTTTCGTAGCTGTTTTGTTCACATGATTTTCTATGTACCACATATATGCAGTGCCTGGAGAGGCCAGAAGAAGGCATCAGATCCCACTGGTACTAGAGCTGCATACAGTTGTGAGCTGCCATGTGAATGCTGGGAGTCAAACCTGGGTCCTCTGGAAGAGCAGCCAGTATTCTTAACTGCTTAACTGTCATAACTTTGAGCTACCCTCAGTGGCATTTTTGATGTAACTTCCTCCTCACCTTAACTGCTTTACAATTTCTCCTGAATGATGGTGCTTTCCAGCAGATCCAAGTGCAGGTAGGTATTTCTTTCTCTCCTCCATCATGCTGTGCTATGGATATGGTTTTGTTTTTGTTTGCTTTCACTCACCACTGTGGCTTCTTTCAACAACTACTCATACACTGATGTACACTCCACCCCCTTTATCCTCACTTTTTCCTCAATTAATAGCCTTATCCTATAATCATATTTAGTAACAACTTTGGCAATTGTCTCTTTCCATCCGGGCTGTTGTTATCAGTCTGGAAAATCCTAGAAACCTTGTTGGTGATGCAGCATTCATTTCTTATACTGCACTGGTTTCCACCTCCACTTCATATCAACCACCCATTCAGGTGGCCATGCCCTGGACTCCCCATCAGCCACTCATTCAGTTGGTCATACCCTGGATTTCACATAGGCTACCCACTCAAATGGCCATACCCTGGACTCCATTCCACATCAGCCTCCTATTCAAATGACCATACCTTGAACTCTACTCCCCATCAGTCAATCATTCAAATGGTTATACCCTGAACTCCACACCAGCTACTCATTCAAATGGCCATATCCTGGACCTTGTCATCACTCATAATTTGCTCCACCTCTGAAACTATGAACTCTGAAATTCTACTTACTGATCAACACAGTGTAGCATAACCCACTCTCTTACTTTTGAGGTCCTACTAAATCTCTTCTTAGGATATATATATATATATATTGCCAGTGTGGTGGCACATGCCTTTAATCTTAGCCCTCTGAGGTAGAGGCAGGTAGATCTCTTTGAGTTCAAGTTTTATGTAGTGAGTTCTAGGCTAGTTAGGGCTGCAGAATGAAATTTTGTTTCAAAAAATAGTTTTTATTTTTGTTTTGAGTAATTGCATGCCAAGATTGTATGTAATTGTATGCAGAGGTCTTGTCATTTGTTTCATGATATATTAAATATATTAAAATGAATAAAATATCACAGGCATATTTAAGTCCTCCATATCCTATCACTAAGTTCTAATATCAGAAACAACTACCACTAAAAATTTAGTGAACAAACTGGGCAGTGGTGGCACACATGCTTAATCTCAGAACTGAGGAGGCAGACGCAGGCAGATCTCTGTGAGTTTGAGGTCAGCCTGATCTACAGAGAGAAATCCATGACAGCCAGTGCTACACAACGAAACCCTGACTCAAAAACTAAAAAAAAAAATAAAAATAAAAATAAAATAAAATCCAAAAACCAAAAAAAAGTGAGTGTACTTATATGTGTATATATGCAATTTTTGTTAGTTTTAGCATTTGTGACGTGTACTGTTCATAATTAGTAATGACTTTTATTTAATGTTAGGTTTCAAAAATCTTACATATACATAGTAGTAACTTTAGTACTCTATAGAATATTGTATACCTTGTTCATTTTCAGTGTTCATTATACATTGTCTTCTCATACAAAATGGGCTAGTATAGTGCCATGGTTAAGGCAGGACCATACTTAGACTGTGTGACTATGTGGTACTTTTTTTTTGGAGGGTGGTCTCAATATGTAGCCCTGGCTAGCCCAAACTCCCTGTGTAGATTGGACTGCCCTTGAAATCAGAGATATCTGCCTGCTTCTTTCTCTAAATGCTGGGATTAAAGGTATGCACATCATGCCCCGGTTATGTGATGCTTTCATGTAAATGACAAAGACAATTGCATTGATCTAGTCATTTGGGTACATAACTTGGCAAATGGGAGGTATTTGGGGCAAAGATAAAAGTAAAAGTGCATTTAACAGTCAGAATCTGTGAGTTCCCATCCATACATTCAACTTCAGCTAAAAAAAAAAAAAAGTATTTGAGATACAGTCATATTTCTACTGAATATATAGGTCATTTTCTTTTTTAAAAAATATTTGTTTATTTTATGTGGATTGGTGTTTTGCCTGCATGTATAACTGTGTAAGGGTATCATATCTTGGAATTACAGACAGTTGTTAGCTGCCATGTGGTTGCTGGGAACCAAACTCAGGTCCTCTGGAAGAACAGTCAGTGAACTTAACTGCTGAGCCATCTCTCCAGCCCCCAGAAGATCATTTTCTTGTCATTATTCCCTAACAAAGGCTCACAAGTTTGTATGCAGTATTTATATTACATGTGGTACTGTAAGTAATCTTGAAATGATTACACACAATATATGCTTGAGGATGTATGTGTAGGTCTTCTACAGTGTTCTGTTACTGCCTATAAGGGACTTTAGCATCTGCATATTTTGAGACCTTTGGGTCTTAGAACCCATCAGCTAAAATACTGAAGGACAGTTATAACTGTACACTCAGATGGGTGTAGTTTCGAAGTAGGAATGCATGGATTATTAAATGAATTAGACATTTTGGCCAACTAGCTCCCAGCAAGTGCTTCAATTGCATAGTTATATGTGGTCTTTATAGTATTTTTCAGCTTGTCAGCTCCACATGTTTTTATGTAATAGATATCCTAGATTCATTCCATCATTACACTTTTGGAATTGTGGGCCTCAATCCTGTTGCATTGTGGTTGGTGTCAGTAACAGATAATCATGTCACTGCAAAACAAACTGAGTCATACTAGCAATTTTCCAAGGCAGGGAGAGAAAAGAATTTTACTACAGATGCAATGAGAGTAGCCTGCCATGTGTGATGACTCTCTTCATCTAAACAAGTCCTGTTCAAACCTTTTGCTGCTCACACCCCCTCCTTTGAGAGATCACAGATGATGATGCTAAATGGACTAAACTCAAATTTCTGCTCACTTTCTTCCCTGTCCAGTTTGTCCCTTGTAGTCCTGTCCATCCCCATGCTTACAGCCTTCAACTGGCAATCAGATAAATATTTAGAGCTACTTTTCCATGTGTGCAGTCTAACATCTACTTCTCCTGCATTACCTTTCTCATTCTCTTAGTTATAGTGCCAAAAACATTCCTATATGATTCTTTTTTTTTTCTTTTTAATAGTTGCTGAAGGCCCTGGCTCTACTAGGATCTGTATTTCCTTTTTATCTATATGGCTTTGCTTTTCTTAGTAGGGCTCACTTGTTCTTGGTGATGTCAGTGTGTGCTAGGGAATCTGACTGAGAATGAGTTTTGGAGGTGATATGGACTATATGATAGGTAAGTTACATTCCTTGGACTCATGGCAGCTTCAGTTTGCACACTGAAAAGCTTAAGCACTATTTCTTGGTTGATTTATTGCGAAGGCAATTGATCCATAGCTCCTAGTGTGTGCCATAGTTTTTGTTAGCCTGACAAGTTGCCACTATTAACAAGGCATCACTTTTCTGATATAATTGAATATATAAAGTTGAGTCCTTGTCTAGGAAACATGACTATGGAGTTATCCTTCTCTTCACATATGCACAGTTTGGGCCCAAGAGAGCTTCTGTCTTCTATACCTGCCACTCTCTGTAAGAATCATCAAGTGTCCGCAGACCTGTCACCTTTGCTTGCTCTTTCCTGACAACCTTAATTCTGGGATTAGTGTAGCTTTATTATTTTATTCCATTTTCTATTTTTGTCAGGCTTTTGGCTGCTAGTAGAGTTATCTGGCGATCTATGCCTTAACTCCTTAGCTGACTTCAGACCTACTTGGTTCAAACTCTGAACAGTGCCTGACAATATTTTTTTCTCTTCCTGATTCCACTACAGTAGAGTTTTTAGATCATTCCTGTTCTTTTCAAGTCTCCCTCCTTTCTTTCCTCCCCCTTCCCTCTCTCCTTATCTTACTTTGGTGGATGATTTTACTACTTTACTAAAGTGGAGATTGTTTAAAAAGCACCAGGAGTCCAGTCTTGAGAAGAATGCTTACACTTCCACCCCCACCCCAAACACACACACACACACACACACACACACACACACACACACACACACACACCCAGTAGGTTACTGAGGTTACGATTAACTTGTCTTTTGTAAGTCGAATAGCAGTTTCCTTTTATGATCCTTGGAGTTGTATTACAAAAGCTAGGGATAAAGTCAGTTGATATCAACAATTTATAGGAAGGATGTCAAAGCCTTACTGGTTTTGGAAGATTGGTGTTAAGTAGAATCTTTCTTCCATTTTCAGTTTACCTCAGATTGTAAAAATTTCTCCCTCTCATGGTGGTGGGATTTGATGTGAGGAGTCACAACAGGAGTGAGGCAAGGGGGCCAGTTTTGCTTTCTCAATAAGGACCAATGGTTAGGAAAATTCTTTATTTTCCTTCTTTTTGAAGGGATCTACTGGACCATAAGCCACTAAAATGCAGATTACTGGATGAATCACTAGACACAGATTAAATACATCTGTGATAGTGTCCATGCATTTTTCTTTTGAAGTAATTACCAGGCGTGATACTGGTGCCGCTCCTCCAGGGAGAGCTTGCCTTTAAAATAACCATCAAATGGACTTAAGAGCATACCTCCAATCTTTAAACCCCCTTTAAAGATGGGGCAGGGTCTCAATACTGTGAGGGCTGCTGGAATTACTTTGGTAGCTTAAACTGACCTGGAAGTCATGCTCCTGTCTCATCCTCCTGTGCTGCAGTCGGCACTCATTTTCCTTCTCCTCCTCCTCCTCCTTTTTTTTGTCCTCAGCAGTGTGACAGCCTGTTCTCTTCCAAAGTTGATGTTTCTATGAATGCTTTTGATTTTGTTCCTTTGGTTTCTGTTTTGATAGCACTAGGGTCTCACTATGTATCCATTCAGTTCTCAAGCCCATGGTGATCTTTCTGCCTCAGCCTCCTGAACTCTGTAACTACAGCCGTGCATCATCACGCCTGACTTTGATTTTATTTCTGTAGTTTTTCTAGTTCTTTGAGTTAGCAAAATTCCCTTCCCTGGTGTTGACAGTCTCTTAATTCTGCTTCCCTTAAATTTGCTTCACTTAGGTTTATACGTGTGATTTATTCAGTAGTTTTTTTTTTTTTTTAACTCAGTATCTCCCATGTTCCAATCACTCTTTTTTTCTGTACATTTCTTATTTCCTTCTTGACTACACTCATACTAAATTTCCCAAAGAACCTTTTCTTCCCATTAATTAACTTTTAATAATTACAAGCAGTGGTAAAATAGACATTAACACTCACTATATGAGTATACTTAAAAATGTGTATGTGTTGTGTGTTTTTCATATATGCATGTATGCATGCAAATGCACACATGGAGGCTGGGAAGAAGGCCAGGTGTTCTGTCTACAACTTTTAACTTTATTCCCTTGACATAGGAACTTTACTGAGCAGCCACCAAGCTCCCACCATTTTCTGGTCTCTGCTTCCCATGATGCTGAGGTACATGCTCATGCCCCACTTTTTACATGTGTGCTAAGGATTAGAACTCAGGCCCTCTGTTTGTGTGCCAAGCATTCTTATCTGCTGAACCATTTCCTAACCTTTGATTATACTTTCTCAAGTACATAGCAACTTTGTATCAGACAGTCTACCTATCAATTTAGTATGAATCTATGTATGCATATATGGATCTGCTTATGGGCTTCTTATTTAGGTATCTACCTATTAATTCAACAATACATCATGGTATTATTGTAACTTTATAAAATGTATTTTATTATCTTCCCAGTTTCTTATAATTCTCACTGAAATACTTGTTTTTCATTTTCCTTTGATTCATCTTTTCCACAATTTTTCATGAACTTTTCTTCTTTGTCTACCTGAAATGAGTCTATTTAAAACCCTGTAACTCATGCTTCTAACTTGCTTTTCTAGCCATACTTTTGGAGTTTTTTTTTTCCTTTACATGCATCAGCCCCAACCAAAACATTCTTTAATCCCTGAGATGACTTTCCCTAATGGATTTGGGCATGGAGTTTCTTTCTTTGGCTGTAAATTCAAAAAATACTGATCCATCATGTTGATTTATCATGGCTCTGTGTATCTATGAGTACCTTGGGACTTAGGTTAGTCAACATCTGGGATGTTCTGGTTTTAACTTGTAGAAAAGGATCAGCCAAGGAAGGGGCTGCTACTCAAAGATCCTCTTGGATGGAATTTACTGCTCAGAGTGGGAGAATCTGAGAGTACAAGAGCAGATACAGAAGTGGGGTAGAAATTTTAACTGTTAGGAAAGTTAGACATAGGATATTTAAAAAAATAACACAAAGTTACGTATGGTTGTTAATCATTAGTAAATGTTGAACTTCAAATAGGGCATGCACTAAGGACAAGGTCACAAAATACCACCTGGAATTAAAGCTAATGAGTACAATTAATGTAATAAGCTAAATAAAATGTGAGGTGAGTTGTCTATAGCAGGGATCCTCCTCCCTTGGAAATTATTAAGTGTACTGCCAGTGAGTAAAGTTGTTTCTCAATGTTTCCTCAAGGACATTGTGTTTGCAATGAGGGTAGGAAGAGAATGTATATATACTAATTATTGTTTCTAGCACTGTCCAGAAAGAGGTGGCTGCTCTGGCCTTAGATATTTGTATTTAATTACTGGAGTGGAAGACTGGTGGTAGCAGACCTATGTAAGGAGCAGATAGACTTGATGCAAAATCTTTGGTAGTAAAATCAAGTTACCTAACTTTCCAGAGTGTTTTCTCTTTAATAAAATGGTTATGATACCATAGAGCACTGGGTTCCTAGGAGAGTAAAATTAAGTAATAAATAGAATGTTGAGTGATTTATGCCAAGCACACTGCATACAGCAATTGCTCCTAGCTTGTAAGCATTACTTACTAAATAATAATGTCACTTCTGTGTTGTTTCTACCCTTTCAGGAAAAATTATTCACATTTTCAGGTAACCATAGTGTAGTAATAAAACATTACTTTGCTTTAAAGCTCATCTAATAACCTTTGATATCTTTTAAATGAATTGGTCAAATGGGAAATAATAATTTTTTTGTTACTCTATAGCTAGCAAAGTAGACCATCAGGTCTTTTGCTTAGTATGAACCTGCCTTCCAGACTGCATCTGAATATACCAGGGAAATAAACCTGAAGAATCAGAACCTCTTTCCTAATCTTCAGAAGAGAGAGCCAGACCCTGGCTAAGGTGCTGACATACTGCCAGAGTTACTTAGTTCTCTCTCTTTTTTTTCTCTCTCAGCAATAACAGTTTGGTTCTGGGGTCATAATAAGAATAGACATGTCATAATGAACTTGGCTTAGCTATACAGCTAAAAGCTAAAATATTTACTTGAAATTCTTTAATTTTTTTTCTTAGAAAGATTTTTATGAAATTTGAAAGTCAAGGAATAAGGTTAGAGTATTATATAGAAAAAGCCGGGCTGGAGAGATGGCTCAGTGGTTGAGAGCACCGTCTGCTCTTCCAGAGGACCCGGGTTCGATTCCCAGCACCCACATGGCAGCTAACAACTGTCTGTAGTGCCAGTTCCAGGCAAACACCAAGGCAAATAAATAAATAAATAAAGTTTAAAAAAAGAAAAAAAGAAAAAGCCAGGGTCTGCTTTTCCCTTATAGACCCAGAAACACACTAATATTAGGGCTTAGTGAGAATCAGAAAATCTTTCTCATTGTAATTTACCTCTCTTGATACTGAACCATGAAAATCAGAATGCTAGATTATTAACTTGTGCTTTTTCCTTTGGGAGAATGATGGGCAGAAGGCTCGGATGAGTTGGAAGGCAGCCAAAATCTTTGCTATGTGACTCAGCTAATGACCTTCATCATGAATAGATGTGTGGTGAGAAATTTCCATAAAAAAACTGAAACATGCTAGACCAAGTATGTCAGTGGACTAGCTGGTCAGAGCACTTTCTACCCTGAGCAGCTCTTGAAATTCTTACACTCATCTTTGGGGATACTATTTTTTTTTTTTATTTTGAAATACTTTGTGGTTTATGCACAAGTACAGAAAATCACATAACAACTGCCATCTTGATTTAGAGATGTTTGGGTCTTGTATATTCTTAGTCTCATTTTCTCCTCTCCTTCCAGAGTACCTGGTATCATGAATTTGGTATTTATTGTTGCTGTAAAGATCTTAGATTTATCATATATATGTTTGATAAAATTTTCACTAAAAATTTGATTTTGAAGTTTGCTTATATGTTGTAAAAGATGTATACATGACATGATTTTATTTTCTGAATTATTTTAATATAATTAATAATACCATATAGTTTATGGTTAATAGCTTTCTATAGAGACTTAGGCAAGACAAAATTGCTGTTTGTTTACTTTTTATGACAAATATTCCGGATATAACACTTTTTTGGTATGGACAGTTGTTAGTTTTATTAATTTGTGTCCAAAAGCAACTTTAGACTGGCATTGTATTAGCACAGTTCACAATTTTTAAATATAAAAATGAGGAGCTTCAAAGATACATAGATATATCTTTGGAGCTGTTCAAATTGATATTTTATTTCTTTTTAATACCTAAAAATTCTGTATTTAAAAATTGTTTTTTGTAGTATAATTATTATCTTCTCTGGATACAATTACATGCTATGTTAGATGACATAAGTGTAAATACACATGCACAATTGCAACTGTTAAAAACATTGAGTTTCTTACTAAATGTGAGGGTCCATGGATCTATAATCTGAAACCAAAGTAGACTCAAATCAGATAAAGCCAGTGAAGTTCATCCAGGGCCATCAGTATGGAGGTTGCTGGAGAGACCCTTCACTCATCAGCATTCCCCACAGCCTTCCTTATTCTCAGTGAGACAGTAATCTTCCAAAGGGAAGACAGAAGCAGGTAACGTATAGTTGCTAAGCATTTTTTAGTGTCTTCTGAGGTTTTTCCCTCACAATTTAACATCTCAGTTACTCATGCAAACATCCAGACAATTCTTTGAATGCCCCTTGTTATTTGAAGGAGAAGGAAGTAAGTCTTCCTAATTCAGTTTTGGTGTCTGAGACAGTTCAGTGACTGGACAGGATATAATCAGTGCTGTTTCACAGAGGCAAGCATAAGGAAAAAGAGAAGAAAGCCATCTCAGAGAAGAGAAAGTGTTATGTGCTACACACCAAAATAGACGGATGGATGACATGCTGCAGTATTAAATGCAGTCTGATTAAATATAGTATTCAAGTTTTGAACTTTTAAAGTACATAGATCTTCCGAAAGACAAACAGTTATCTTTGAATTATCTAATTATTGCCAGAGAAAAGGCAGGTTGAAAGAGTTTCTCTATATACAAGCTTTCTCTATATACAAGCCTTCTCACCTAGACTCTTGTTCTCCTGCTCACCTGCTTCTAGCCACTTCCTCAGACCCTGATGATTCTCATCTTCCGCTGGATCTTGCAAATGAACCTCCGCCCTTTAGACCTCAACACTCTCCTGCTGCCCCTTCCTTCCCGCCTATCACCCGCTCTCATGCTTCTAGGAATCCTGACCCAGTTCTACCTCTTTGAGAAGTAGCAGGTGTAGATGGGATAGTTAAAGTTTATACTCCTTTTCCTTTATCTGAACTTTCCCAGGTTTCAAAGAAATTGGGCTCTTACAGTTCTAATTCTACTGCCTTTATAAAAGAATTTCAGTACATAACCCAATCTTATGACCTTACCTTTCATGATGTATATACAATTTTAACCAATAATCTTCTACCTTAGGAGCAGGCGAGTTTGGGAACAGGCCAGGATACATGCAGATGAGGTTCATCAAACAAATTTAGCACACCCTCCAGGAGCTGAGGCGGTTCCAGATGTGCACCCACATTGGAACTATAATACACAAAGGGGAATTTTAGCCAGGGACAATTTTGTGACCTTCTTGCTGGCGGGTTTGCTTAGAGCTGCTCTGAAGCCAGTCAATTTTGAGAAACTGCAGGAGGTAATTCAAGAGAAACAGGAAAATCCGTCCCAGTTTCTAGTGCACCTTACAAATGCGCTCTTGCAGTTCACAAATTTAGATCCTGAGAGCACTGAGGGCCAACAGCTTCTTATGACCCATTTCTTTACTCAAAGCTAAGCTTAGATCTCTTGAGAGGGGCCCACTCACTCCACAAACTGACGTTCTGGCACTTGCATTCAAGGTGTACCACCAGAGGGATGAGAGAAATCGGCAGGAAAAATACCTCCTGCTGGCGGAGGCAATCAGGTCAGCCCCTCCACCACTGCCTCCCAGGGTGAGCAGACCGAAGCACTCCGGAGCTTGTTTCTACTGTGGCTGCTTAGGCCATTGGTCTCGCTCATGCCCAGACCCATAGAGGCCATCCAGGCACTGTCCTAGGTGTTATGGACACCACTGGCCATCAAAGGGTGGGGACACAGTATGCTTGGATGGGTCACATAATATCCTGGGCCTGGATGAGGATGAATGATGGTGCTCAGGCTCTTTTAATCCAGCAAATGCCATCACGCAGAGAGAGTCTCGGGTAGATATTGAAGTTTCTGGCCAGACCATTTCTTTTCTGGTGGGCACTAGAGCTGCATTCTCAGTTCTGCAGGAATACTGGGGTGCACCCTTTCTTTCAGGGCTTATGATTGTTGGAGTGGGAGGCAAATCTATGTGTCCTTATCAGACACTGCTGCTTAATTGCATTTTTAGAGGAATTCTTGTTACTCAGTCATTTTTGGTTATGCCAAGCTGTCCAACAGCCCTAATGGGAAGAGATTTCTTAGCAAAAGTGGGAGCTTTCATTTCATTTGGTGATCACATTCGCTTGAACCCAGCCTCGCCAGCTGGTCCAACTGTTCCTCTGCTCCTTTTACTATCCAATCAGGCTGTATGTTCTACCCTTCCTTACCCCCTTCCAGCCTCACATGTGGACCCACAAGTGTGGGACACACAGAATCCTTCTGTGGCTAAGCTTCACCCACCAATAGTGATCCAGTTGAAAGATCCTACCAGGTACATAGTGCAGGCTCAATATCCATTGTCACTGAAAAGTCTTTAAGGGCTTAAACCTGTTATTACTGATCTCTTAAGAAAACAGTTACTCCATCCTGCTTCTTCTCCTTTTAACATCCCCATCCTTGCAGTCAAAAAGCCTAATGGTGCCTATCGCTTAGTTCAGGACCTCAGGCTCATTAACTCGGCTGTAGTCCCCTCTCACCCTGTAGTAGCAAATCCCTATACTCTGTTGTCCACTATTCCTTCAGGAACTTCTCACTTCTCTGCTCTAGACCTAAAAGATGCTTTCTTTTCTATACCACTTAGCACCCAGTCTCAGAATATCTTTGCTTTCACATGGACTGACCCTGAAAACCATCTGTCCACACAACTTACCCTCATACCTTCCTGACAATCTGCTTCCTCCCCTCCTCCATCACCTGCGATTGCTTCTGTGGGATTTTGCAGACAACTCCCTTCCCGAACCGTGCTCTGATTCATCCTGCCCACCTTGAGTTAACATTGGAGATCAAGTCCTACTTTCCCCTCCAAGTCAA
Source organism: Sigmodon hispidus (assembly GCA_004025045.1). Classification (NCBI taxonomy): domain Eukaryota; kingdom Metazoa; phylum Chordata; class Mammalia; order Rodentia; family Cricetidae; genus Sigmodon; species Sigmodon hispidus. The sequence goes on along the minus strand of PVIH01019565.1, from coordinate 21,796 downwards.
CAACCTTCTCCCCTCACCGCAAAGTGGACAGGACCATACAGAGTAATTCTGACAACTCCCACAGCTGCTAAACTTGAAGGCTTCCCACATTGGACTCATTTGTCTAATCTCAAACCTTTAATCCCCCTTCCTCAAAGTAGCCAGGCAAAGGACCCGAAATCTTAAAAAACCAGCTCCAATCTTGTCTGACTTTTCATTGCAGCCCGCCAGAGCAGAAGCCAGGATGCTAATAAACAAAGGAGGCCCCAGGTAGACTGCTTGGGACTTAAAGAAAACCCAGAACTGTTGACAGGTAAACAAAGATCATTCAACCTTTCAGTTGAAGCCACCAGCCCCTGAGGATTTAGAATGCATTGCAGGTAAAATAAAGACCATTCCCCACCCCCTATACCCGGAGCTGAAGAAAAAAACCTGCAAGAGTCCAAGTAAGCAAAATACAGGACACTTTAATCCTTTCCCTTTCCCAGACCTAGCAAGGATTCACAGACCTTAATATGCAGGCAGCAGACAATAGAATCCCTTAGCAGAAGAAAAAACCACTCACACAACGCAGCTAACTCAAGGTTTACTTCCAAGCTTCTTTCTCCATCCTTTCCTCTTAGTCTGTCACTCCCAAAGTTCTATCACTAACCCATATTTTTTTGTCCGAGCTCCAGGAAACAAATTCACGGCCCTGTGATTCAAATCCTCGATTCTGCAAGCAAGATGAGCTGAAGAATCCAGCGGACATCTCCATCCTTGTGTTAGCAGGAAGTAGACATGCAGAGATCACGACAACCATGGCCACTATGTGCATTACCCCTCCCCTGCCATAAACCCAGTTTATATATATATATATATATATATATATATATATATATATATATATAAAATGTCATATATATATATATGTCAAAGGGTGAAATGTAAGCATTCCCAAGGCCTGCATTCACCTGGAATGTTACAGAGTTGCAACTATGCCCCTGGGTGTGGCTATGTAAACATGGGCCCACCTACTCTCTTAAAGAAAGTATTCACACAAGCCCCCTCCCTCTCTCTTTCTGCGCTTCCTTCCACCGCACCTCTGCCTGCTGTTCTAATAAACTCTAGTGTGGTATTCCCGGTGTTGAGATTCCATTCACGCACCATGCCACATGAAAAAACTAACACAAGCTGTGCTTTCTTTTTGTGACTAGCTTTGTGTAACTTTATAAACTTTCTCCTCACTAATGTCTGGTGTTCATACATGTAGAAGCATTGGTGTCATTATATTTAAATGGTCAGAGGCTTAGGAAGTTTCTCACTGTCCATCAGAAGACTGGGCATCATCTTCATCTTTAGTTTCTACACATTTCTCCAAAGACCTCATCTGGATTGTAATAGTAATTCTGCATTTAAATGTTCAATCTCTTAGCTGGTTTTTGTGCTGTGAGCTCTGTTTTCATGTCTCACAATTCTTTTTTTTTTTTTTTTAAAAAAAAAAAAAAAAAAACTTTATTTATTTATTTATTTGCCTTGGTGTTTTGCCTGGAACTGGAACTACAGACAGTTGTTAGCTGCCATGTGGGTGCTGGGAATCGAACCCGGGTCCTCTGGAAGAGCAGACGGTGCTCTTAACCACTGAACCATCTCTCCAGCCCCCATGTCTCACAATTCTATTTCTTCTGTTTCAGAACATCCAAAGACTTCTCTCCAGGAAAGCCTGTGTGAAGAGATGGAGAAGATGGAAGGGTCATGATTCCATCAAAATGCTGCTCATCTCTGCACTGCCCCAGGTGTCTTCAGAGGAAACAGTGACGAATGGGTTATTCTGCTCTGTGGGTAACATACTGGTTTTAATTTAATGTGATGGGGGTGCTGGGTTTTTGTTCACATTTCTAGCACTTCTATGCAATATGGTTTCCTGAGAGTCCTTCTTTGTAATATGGTTTTCTAAGAGTCCCACAGCAAAACCCTTTAGGTCCTCAGCACTCTTTCCTTTTCAAGGGTGTTCATCATAGTCTGTATTTGTGATATTTTATAGCTTTTTAATAAACAGGCAACCAGAGGTGCTGCAAATATCTTTTGCTTGACATACAGCACTAGTAGAGGTGTTCCTTAATTTCAGGTGAGGCCAGTATCCTGGCTTTGCTGCTGGAAGCTGAGTACTCTTTCACTAGCCTTGGAAATCTCTTCATTGTCTCTCAGATTAGAATGTACGAGTCTCTTTTTTTCCTCCCTCTGGATTTGTTTTAGATAATATGCTGTCTAAAGAGGAGCAGCCAGGAATTAGTGATGAAGTGCCAAGTATCTGGTAGGAATCCTGAGCCTTATCTGTGCTCACATCAAGTCTTGTGATTGCTTTTAGCCTTATTGTACACTGTAAACTAACAGCATGTACAGTACACTTTGTCCTCTAACGGTGTACTGCCAAATCCAATTCTCAACAGTATCTGCTGTCTGCTTATCTTTGTCTGCCATTTTTCTTGGTTCAAAAGTTTCTCCTGATGTTTCAACATCTGCTGCAATGTTTGTCAAAATTCAATGTCCCAATTGGAATCTATGATGTGGGGACTGTGATGCAAGTGAGTATGTTCTGCTAGGGCAGGTTAGCTAGAGGGTGAGTATTGAGTTCTTCCATAGGCCTTGATCCTGGCACTGGTTTCATGGTCATTGGAGACTCAAGGGCACAAATGGCACTTGCCATTTTCCCTGCATAAGATATTTTGAAATAACCATATTTACCTAGAATGTTTAGTAACAAGGATGGTACAACTGCTCTTCAGATGCCCTTGCAGAAGGTTTTGGGGTATGGTTGAGGACACTGTTTGTAGAGGTTGTAGTTCTAGTGAAGTCTTTTGTGGTGATTACTATTTGGTCACCATATGTGATACAATCTTCTGGCTTAAAAAGTTTCATCTGTTTATGGAAAGAATGGGTAAACATTTTTACTTTCATATAAAATATATACTTTTAATATATTTTGCATTTGTTATATACATAATTTAAACAATTAATTGAGTGTTCAACACTATAATTTTGTATACGATGTGATCACTGTGCTGTGTATGCTTGCTACCTTTTCCTGCCAACCCCTCTACTTACCAACTAATTCCCCTCTAACTTTCCCCTCTTTCCTGTATTTTCTTCCATGTCCTATTTCTTCACCATCTCCCTTTTTCCTTCATGGGCCCACATAGATAGCTACATTATATCCAGAAGACAGCACCCCATGGCACATCTCTCACCCTTTGCTCCCACAGTTCTCATGGCTCCCTATTCTGCAATGGTCCCTGGGCCTTGGAGTGGGTAACATAGATACCCAGTGTGGGGCCAACCACTCACCCTAACCCTAACCCTAATCAGGTCCACAATCTCTCAATGTCCTGTACCAAGAATATGTGATGCCTTTAGCAATAGGGTTGTAATATCTAGTTTATGTAGGCATCTGAGTGCAAATACAATAGCTAGTATTATTTTGGGAGTTGGGGTGAGAGCTACCCAGGCAACAACTCATAGAAGGGGTATCTAGTAGTTGGCAGTGAGATCTTGGTTTGAAATCTAATGACTTCTGGAAGCAATGTTAACCACTCATGCAGAGTACTTTCTTTCAAGTTGTTGTTCTTTTTCTTTTTCTTTGTAAAATACTATTTTTTAAAAGTTAGTTTATAAAGTAAAATTTTCTGTATGTCACTTTAACACATCTTTAGTTTTGGCTGATTTTTTCCCCAACCACCTACCTTCTCCTATCTTCCTGCTCCCATTTCCTGTTAAGCCTCCCTGTCATTTCTGCTTCACTCAACCTAACAGGGCTATCTAAAATTTTGCCCCTGTGGTCTACAGATAGCAGAGACCATACGCCATCCTTCTGGCCTTAGTATATATAATATATATATATTATATAGTATATATAGTATATAGTATATAATTTTGCACTTCCATCCATTTTCTTGCCTGTTTTGTTTTTCTGTCAGCATAGTGTATATGTCAGCTGATGAACATCCAGGCAGCTTTCACTTGCTATGTGTTGTGAATAAGGCAGCAGTGAATGTGGATGTGCAGACACTGTAGGATATGGAGCCCTTTGAGTGTTATGCTCAGGAACGGCATAGCTGCACTATATGACAGCTCTATCTCTAGATTTTTGAGAAACCTCCACTGAAAGCCATAGTGACTGCACCAAATTATACTCCCATTAATAGCGTATATGAGTTTTCCTTTTCTCTTACAGTCATTCGTGGCTATACTTACTAGAGTAAGATAGAATCTCAAATTAGCTTTGATTGGCATTTCCTTGAAGGTTAAAGACATTGAACACTTAAAAAAAATGTTTATCAGTCATTGTATTTCTTCTTTTGAGAATTTTCTGTTAATTTCACAACTAATTTTTAAAATTTGGGTATTTATTTTATGATGTTTAATTTTTAAAAATCCCTTGTATATTTTAGATATTAATCCTCTTTAAATATATAAATAGCAAAGATTTTCTGCTGTTCTTTAGTCTGTGTCTTCATTCAGTTAACCATTTCTATTGAAGTATAAAAGTGTTCTAGGGGCTGGAGAGATGGCTCAGTGGTTAAGAGCACTGCCTGCTCTTCCAGAGGACCCGGGTTCGATTCCCAGCACCCACATGGCAGCTAACAACTGTCTGTAGTTCCAGTTCCAGGCAAACACCAAGGCAAATAAATAAAGTTTAAAAAAAAAAGTGTTCTAATTTCATAAGGTCCTCTTTGTCAAATGGCCATATTTGCTGACTATGATAGTTTGAATGAGATGTCTTCTGCTATCTTGATTTGAACACTTGGTCCCTAGGGTGGTGGCATGGTTTGGAGAGGCTCAAGAAGTGTGTGTGGCCTTGTGGGAAGTATGACACTGGATGTAGGTTTTGAGAGTTCTTTAAAGGCTTATACCATTTTAAGTTCGCTCTATGCTTCCTGCTTATGGTTTAAGAGCGAGCCATCAGGTCTGCTCCACCTGCCATATCTGCTGCCTGCTGCATGATTCCTTACCTTTACAGACTCTCATCCCTTTGGAATAACAAGGCAAATATACTCTTCCTTCTTTAAGTTGCCTTGATTATAGTATTTATGACAGCAGCAAAAAAGTAACTAAGACACTAGGATTCTATCAAGAAAGTCCTTACTTATGCTTAAATCTTGCAATGTACTTTTTTTTTTTTTCCTCTATCAGTTTCAGGTCTTAAGTTAATGCCCTTTAACCTTTTAAAGTTGATTTTTATGCAGGGTGAAAGATTTCTAGTTTTATTCTTCTGTGTGTAGATTTCTAGTTTTCTCAGTACCATTTGTTTAAAATGCTTTCTTTTCTCCAGTAGTTTTTAAAATTTTGAATAGATATTAGATTTTACTAAAGGCATTTTCTGCATCTATTAAGCTAATCATGTAATTTGAAACTTTGCATGTACCAAAACATCTCTGTATTTTTCTAATAAAAACAAATTTGGTTATAATGAATAACCTTTTTGTTATGTTCCTGTATTTAGTTAGCAAGTATTTGCAACTGTGTTCTTTAGGAATATTGTTGTATAGGGTTCCCCACTTTGTCTTCATTTGATTTTGGCATTTGTACCAGGAAATCAGAAACTACACATGTGAATGGATCACGTCAGAGAGCTGGAGCCGAGTGGGGCATGGTCAACTGGGAAGAGCTTTAGAAGTAGACCACCAAGGGAGAGGACCAGGACAGGAAGCTGACATTTTCTTGCGCAGGCCTGGGACCTCTCACAAGGGCTCGGGCCTGACGGTACGGTTTTTGGACTGATGACGCGGCTTTTGGGCTGTTTGCGGTTTCCGGCTGGTGGTGCGGGTGTTCGGAGGTGCAGCGTGTGGGTGAGGAGCTTTCGTTAGAAACGCTCTGGCGCGCTGCAACCTTATCCCTTCACCATTTCTTAAAACCTTCTCTGTTTTGTAAGTGATTCTCACAAAATAAACCTCATTTAAAACATATCTCACGGCGGGTTCTTACTGCGATAGGCATTTGTATATTACTAGCTTAATTGAAGGGGTTTTAAACTTTTCCTTCTTTTTCTATTTTACAGAATAATCTGGGAAGTATTAGTTTTAGTTCTTCTACAAGTGTCTAGTAGAATTCTTCTGTGAGGCTACTTGGGTCTGAGTAAATTCTTCTTAAATTTCTTCTTCTCCTCCTCCTCTTTCTTCTTGTGAATTTCAGACTTGTATACAATGTGCCCACCCCATCCTGAAGAGCTTCTAGTAGTGGATAATTGCTGCCAGAGAAAGAGTCTCTGTCTATTAAAGATATGATGACATCTGATGGGTTTCCTGTGCTCTAGCAGATGTCCCTACATTCATAGACATAAGGACAGCACTAAGTAGACTCAATTAAAAAAAAAAAAAAGACGTGATATTCAGATGAGTATGAAGGAACTTTTTGATGTTTTCTCCATTTCTTTTTCCAGCAACTGTTCTAGCACTGTTTATATTTTTCTTTGTAGCTTGTAGATCTGTTTATTGTTGTAGAAAGTTTTTGGCCCCATTTGGGCCAGAGGTTTGGACCTTGCCTGTGGCGGCTTCCCCACCCCCAAAAGAAATGAATCAGACACTTATATATTAATTTCATGCTGTTTGGCCTATCTTTCAAGCACATTACTAGCTAGCTCTTTCATCTGAATTTAACCCATTTCTAGTATTCTATCTGCCATGTGGCCTGACCCCTAGTTCACCTGGATTCCTTACATGTTTCTTCCTCAGGGGTCTGATGGAGACTGACTGACTCCACCCTCTTTCTATCTGTCTCTCCTCTGATTCTCCACCCACTTCTACGGTGCTCCACATAGGCCAAAACAGCTCCTTTATTTACAGCATACAGAGAACATTTCCACCATACTTCCTTTTTTCTGTCTAATCAAAAAGGAAGGTTTTAATTTCCATATAGCTAAATTACAACAGAACAGCTCTCAAGCAAGAATTATAGTCACAATATCCAGTGTATTTGTATTCACAAAATTAAGGAGAATATTCCATTTTCTACCTTATCCTTGTGAGTCTAAAGTTTCATATCTAATATACCTTTTAAACTAAAAAGAACTATACCTATAATTATTAAACCTTAAACCACATCAAAGACCACAGAAGGATATAATATTACCCATATAAACAGGAAGTGCAAGCAACTTCCAAAGTCTAGAAAACAACAGAGATGACACCTGTGTGCCTGGATAGTCACCCAAAGTTGCTCTGTAACGTTGGGGCATTATCTTCAGCTTATAGGCCCAAAGTCTCTGGCATACCTTTCAGTGATGCAGGAAATCTGACACAGTCTGTCAGTTGCTTCTCCTTGTGTCCTGAAGGATGCCTGGCAATTTTTTCTGTAAAGTAGGAACCTGAAGGACCATCTTGGCTTGTTCTGCCAAAGTTCAGCGGTCACTTTCCTATGTAACCTGCATGTCCAGTTTATACAGCATACTATCAAGCAGTCAATGCCAGAACAGTTTCTTGTCTAGTTACTAACTGTTGCCACAAAATAAATTATACATGAGGTTTCTTCAATGCCCATCACTTTCCTGAAATATATTGGTGCTGCCAAGAGCAGACCTGTCTCACTGTCCAGAAAAGTCTAAGTTCTTAAAATATTTTAAATGCCATATTTTGCATGTCTTTGAAGTGTTTGAAGACTACCTATCTAATTGAAATATATCTTTGTATACCTACAAAAACTTAACTAACATGACTATAAGTTTGGTTATCATGGATGACTATTAATCTGCATTTCTCAATTACACATTATAATTTAAAATGAATTACATAAACGTCATACCTTAATCAAGAGTAGAAAAATATATATAACATAACAAAATTGGCCTTAAGTTTATGTCAATAAATCAAAATCCATCTATCTTTTCTAACCATTCCTATATTATATCCTCTCCCTTTTTTTTGAAAGAGATTGACTATGACCATTAACCATTTATAATGAAAACAAACATTAGTAAGTAATATTTTGGGAAATTGGACATAGCTTTTTCTCTTTTACTTCTTCCTGCTGACAAAGGAACATTGGCAATCTAATGGAGCCTTGAGGCTGGATCATCTCAACTGGCATCTTGGAAGCTGATCTTCCCATCAGAGGATTTTTAGGTAGCCTTAGCAAATGAAACCACATTTGTCTTCAACCAATCCACAGGTTTTGATCTTCTGTGGAGACAAAAACAGAAACTCTTCCCAAGCAATACATTCTTATGAACAGATTTCAAAGTCAAGATATCTTTACAGTATATATGTTTGTCCAACTTAGCAGCCTTAGCAATCAACTGTCTCTCTGCAGTTAGCTAATTAAAAGTTAAAAAATTAAAAGAAAACACAATAACCATAATCCAGACTCTGTTTATCTGCTATCTTTACGTGGCTTTTTTATCTTTATTCCTATTTCTCTTTTTAAGGGCTTTCTTTACCCCCTTTTTCTTCTCTCTGAAGCCTATGTATATTTTACATACATTGTACCCTGTTTAGAGGTTTTGTGAGTCTAAATCAGTTTTATTGAGAATTCTTTATCATTCTCCAACCAGAAGAGCTTTTAAAATACTAGGATCACTATGATTGCTGACTCTGCCCCTTTTGGCAGCTTTTCAATATGGTGGAGGTGCCTGCTGCATCTCCCTCACTGCCAGCAACCAGAGCAGACTCAGGAAATGCTGCTACCAGAAAAACTGTTTTTGACTCTGTTTCCTTTCTATTGAGTATGAGCAGAAACCTTAAATCAATCACATTTATGCCACATCTTCTGTGAAATGTATGGGTTTAAGCTGTGTGCCACAGATGAGCCATTTTTAAATTCCAGCCTGAATACCATGCTGTCTCTGTACCATAAATCAATTCAGATATGCAATTCAGAAAGCCATTTTTGGCTCTGTTTCAGTGATCTAGAACACTTTTTAAGTTTTTTAAACTTTCTCCGGCTTTATGTGGGTGTTTGGCCCATGTTGGGATGTCATCTGTTGTAGAAGGTTTCTGGCCCTGTTTGGGCCAGAGGATTGGACCTTGCCCATGGTGGCTTTTTTTCTCCAAAGAAATAAATCAGACACTTGTATTAATTTCATACTGTTTGGCCTATCTCTCAAGCACATTACTAACTAGCTCTTTCATCTTAATTCAACCCATTTCTAGTATTCTATCTGCCATGTGTCTTGGCCCCTGGCTCACCTGGATTCCCTACATGTTTCTTCCTCAGGGGTCAGATGGAGACTGGCTGACTCCACCCTCCTTCTATATGTCTCTCCTCTGATTCTCCACTCACTTCTACGGTGCTCCACATAGGCCAAAACAGCTCCTTTATTTACAGCATACAGAGAACATTTTCACCACAGTTTATCCTTTTCTTCAGTGTATAATAGTCCTTCTAGAATGCCATATAGGGCTACCTTTGTGGTCCTGAATTCTTTTATCCTGCATGGAAGGTTTATTTTCTTATTCAATTATGGCAGTTTTGCTGTATGAACTAGGCTGGGGTAGTATCTGCATTCTTTCAGAACCTGGAAGACACCACTCAAATTCCTCATGTGTGTTCAAATTTCCATTGAAAAGTCAGTTATAACCAGATGGGGCTATCTTTACCTTGGTTTGGAAATTTTCTTCTATGATTTTATTGAAATTATTTTGTAGGCCCTTGAAATAAAGTTCTTCTTTTCTGCCTATAATTCAAAAGTTTTTTTTTTTTTCTTTTCATGGTATTCTAAAGATCTCTTATGCTCTGTTCTTACATTTAAAATTTTATTTTTTGAGTGAAGGATCCCATTTATTTAGTTTTTCTTTGAACACTGATATTTTCTCTTCTATATGATCCATTATTGGTCAGATTTTACACTGAGTTTTCTAAAATGACTTACTGAATTTTTAAGTATTTTATTGAGTGTTTGTATCTCCTTATTGAACTATTTTTTCATATCCTGATTTGTATTCCTTATTTCACTAAGCTACTTGTATTCTCTTGAAATTCATTGAGAAGTATATTTCTATCTTCTAAGAACTTATTTGAATATTCATTCATGTACTCTTTAAATACTTTGAACATATTTATAGGTTTTAAAGATTCTTTGTCTGGAATTTCATCTTAGTTATTCTCACTGTGGACTGTGAATGTAGAGTTTGTGATCTTTGGAGGACATGGAGTCTTTATTTTTTGTGTTGCCCTAAGTTTGACACTAGAATTTGTACTCTTCTTCATTGGTGTGTCTTTTGTATGAGTTTCAAGCTTACCTATGTTTATTGGGCATGCAATTTTCTGCTTGCTATTAACGTATTATGGCTATATTTTTAATCAGTTAGATGATACTTGAAGTTTAGTCTTGATCTACAAGGTACTGTGGATGGGGCAAGTGAGATAGCCCCAGCTCAGCTTAGGAGAAAGTGATCTGTATGTGTTAGAAGAAAGGGTGGCTTGCCAGGACTGACAGGATATTTGTCTTCGGACCTGAGGAGTGGGAAGCACCCCAAGCAGATCCTAAGGATCTGTGATTTAGGGTGCAGTACAGGGCAGGGGCAGATGGACCATTTGGTTTTTGAAACAGTTGATGTTAAGATGTTAGAGAAAAGTGTAGGTATTACTTCTGATTCTGGAGCAAGCTCTTCTTGGATACTGAGACAATAGTGTTAGGATGTCAAAAGGAGGGAGCTGTGACTTCTGACATGTGAAGAAAGTTCTTCTCAGGTCCTCTGTAGGCTGTGATACCAGAGGGTAAGAGATCTGGCCTCTGACATGGGGACATACTCCATATGGGTTCTGTGATGCTGAAGGCTAGAGTGCTGGAGGGTGGGACATGTGGCCTCTGACCTCAGGTTCTGAGAGGCTGGAAAGTAAAGTCCATACGGAACCTGAGATATGAGGATTAGGGGTCCAGAGAGCAGGACATGTAGCTTCCAACTGGGTCCTAAGATGGTGGGAACCAGAAACAAGAACAGAACATGGGGGTAAGCTACCTTGGATCCTGAGGCACTGGAGATTTGGGCGTTCAAAAGAGGAAGATGCTCTGATCTGGAGAGGAAGTTTTGTGTGGGCTTTGAGATGCCAGGGATTAGAATGCTAGAGAAGAAGATACAGACTCTGACCTGGGGATCAGAGCTCTATAGCTCTGAAAATCTGACAACCTTAGATTGCTAAAGGGCATGAGATGGACCCTATAAAAGTAATATTTGTTAATGAAAAAACTCCCATTTTGTTTGCATTACTTTAACAAAATTACATTAACTTTGTGCTAAAAATAATTTTCTGCAGTGTCTGTATAATTTTCCTTGACCAGCATATGGTATTGCCAATGATTTTAAATTTTAGTTATTAAAAGAGTATGTCTGATATGGGACACAGTATAAAGTATATACTGTGAATATACTTTATTAACATTTGTTAATAAAAAAAGATGTTTTGGCCTATGGCAAGGCAGTTTAGAGGCAGAGGAGAAATCCAAGTAGAGATAAAGAAGGGAGGAGTTAGGAGATGCTGCAGGCTGCCATCAAGAAAGAAAGATGTAATGGAACACAGATAAAGCCATGGAACCATGTGGCAATACATAGATAGATTAATAAAAAAGGAGTTGAGTTAGGTTGTAAGAATTAGCTGATAATGAGCCTGAGACATTAGACCAAACAGTTTGTAATTAACATAAGCTTCTGAGTATTTTATAAGTGGCTGTAGGACTGTGGGTGGGAGAGATTTGTTTGTACTATAGGCCGGGATGGATCAGAAAACTTCTGACTACATATGTTATAATACCTTTTAATGTTTTCATGTGCATTTCTCTGATGACTAGTTGCATGTGTTTTCTTCTTTTTTATTCATGTATTTATTAGCCATTTGTACATGTACTTGAGTTAGAAGAGGGCATTGGAACCCCAGGAACTTAAGTCACAGATGGTTGTGAACCACCATGTGAGTGCTAGATACCAAGCCCAGGTTCCTAGAAGAACAGCTAGTGCCATCTCTCTAGCCCCATTTTTCATTTTTAAAAATGTAATGATAACAGACAAAAATTAGTCTACTAGTCACTGTAGTCATGTCTCCAGAACTTATAACAGAGATCTTACCCTTTGACTAATGTCTCCCTTTCTCCTACCCCCTGACCTCTGGAAACCATTTTTTTGCTCTTGTTTTTTGAGTTAAATTTGAAAGATTCTACTAAGGGAGACTGTGTAGTAATTAACTGTATTCTTGTGTCTGCTTTATTTTGATTAGCATGATGCCCTCTAGGTTTATCCATGAGGTTATAAATGACACCAATTCCGTCATTTTAAGGATAGATTTAGATCTGAAGAGGTGACTTATTGATTAAGAGTACTCATTGCTCTTGCAGAAAACCTGGATTCTGTTTACAGTACCCATATGGTAGCTGTCTTTAACTCTAGTTCCAGGGGATCCAGTGCTCTCTTTTGGCTCCATAAGTATCAGGAACACATGTGCTACAAGCATATACTTGTATGCATGTAAAGGAGCTTAGGAGTGCTCCTCTCAATTTTGAAAAATAGTTTAAGAATTGACTGCAGATCTTTTTTGAAAGGTGGGTAGACTCTGCTATAAATCTGTCTGGTCCTGAGTTTATTTTAGTTGCAAAGTTTTTCATTACTATGTCAGTGTCCTCATTTGTTGTATGTCTGTTTGGGTTGTTGACTTCTTGTGTCAGCAGAGTCAAATAAACTTGCATTTTTATATAGTTTTCTTTTTTTAACCATAAGCCAAGTGTAATAGGCACTTTTTCTTTTACTTTTTATTTCTTTTTTTCTTTTTTCTATTTATGTATTTATTATTTGACTTCTTATTTTTTTTGATGGTCTTCTCTTTCTTTTGGTTAGCTGGGACAAGGATCTGTCAATCTTGCTTGTTTTCTTAAAGAACCAGCTCTTAGATTTATTATTTGTATTGTTTACTTCCTTTCTATTTCATTAATAAACAATCAAGTTCCAATTAATCCATTTACAAAGCAACTCCTGTACCCAAGGCTTAGGGAACATTATTGAAGAGTGGACAGAAACTCTGTAAGAGTCAGCAGATCACGGGATTTGATGTGAGATTGTGTCTCTAAGGAATGTCAGAAGTTACACTCAGAAAATCTCACTAGCAGGACTACCTAAACTTGATCTGAAAGAGGCAATAATAGACATGCAAATGTAGATGAAGGAAGGAACATAAGGTCTCAACCCTACACAAAGAGCTACAGAAAATCAAGGAATTCTGAGAGCAGGAGAGACAGTGTTTCCCAGGGAAGATCACACCAATTGGTTATATAATATCAAATGGTCAGCCCTGAAAACATATAATCTTGCATACAAACAAGCAAGATTGTAGTCTGAAGTTTCTCTGTCCCACCCAGCCAGTCCCATAGCCACTTAGTCCCAAATAATCACACTTCATTATATTAATTATAAATTATTTGCCCTATGACTTGTGTGGTGATATATTTTATATTTAATACAATCACCCTAGAATATCAGAGGACAGAATCACCCACAGTCAAGCATTGAGGGTCAGAGAGTGGTAACTCATGCCTTTAATCCCAGCACAGGAATGACCTAGTGGTGACCTAAGCCCTTAATCCTATAATTCCAGAGACAGATCTTTCTGTGTCTCTGTGAGTTCAAGGCCTAACTACCAAACAGTAGCAGCTCACGTCTTTAATTATAACTCTAGGATTATGATGCAGAGTTGAAGCCGGAAGTGAAACAACTGGGTGAAGAAGATATTTCAGGCAGGTGTTAGGCAGACATTGAGATACTCTGTAGAAGTGAAGAGCCAGGCTGAAGACGGTTGAAGATAGTTTTTACCCTGAGAAGTTGGCTGGGTGAGAATTGACTGTGGTTTGTTTTCTCTTTTTGATATTCCAGCTTTTCCCCAATATCTGGCTCTGTGTTTTTCTTAAATACCAATTAGAATTTGTGTTCCAGGCTCAGGCTTATTACTTGCTAACTCTTACTTTTAGACTAACCAATGATTTTTAGCCATGTTTAGCCACATGGCATGATGCCTTTCTTTTTTTCTCTCTCTCTCTTTACTGTGTTATAATTTATTTATTTTTATATTTTTTATTTAAAAGGTTTTTTTCCCCCATGTGTATGAAGAGAGAAAACTTAGCTGAAGAAACTCCATTTTGCATTCTAGTAGCTATTTTATAAAAAGGTAAAATAAAGTTTAGCTTCTCATTTCTGGCAAGGTGGTTGCTGCCCAGGTCTGGGAGAAGAATAGTCATGCCTGATCAGTCCTGGGAAAAGAACATGTCCTAAAAGAATAGACCTAGCAGGGGGCCTCCCCTGAGAGAAGAATATCTGCCCATCTCCAGGAGATCAGCCAAGACATCAGCCCAGGTCTGGGAAAGGAATAGATTCTCGCTTGACTAGTTCTGGGAAAAACCAGCCACCTCAGGTAGGGTCCCGGTAGGGTAAATCCAAGCAAGGTTCAGAGATAGTCTGAGGCAGAAAGACCCTAAGTATGAGCCAATCAGTAGCGTGTCAGCACTGTACCCCCAAGTAACCAACTTTGTTGTAGCTATATATATATACATATATATATATACACATACATATATATGCATATATATATATCCCTTGTATCTAAGGGCACCAGCTACTTCCTACTCTGTTGTCACAGAAGCTTTAAGTATGCTTCCTGCCTGGCCTGTATTATGCTGCCAATAAACCTTGCTGTTTGCATTCCGGACATGTCTGACTTTGGTGGTCTCTCTGTGGGTCAAGCTCTGGACACAACAGTGTACCCCTGCTTGCCCTCCCTTCCCTCCTCCTAATCCCTCCCAATCTTCTTTCAGCCTCCCTCCACCTCAGCCCCCCATCCTTTCCCCAAGGAGGGCAAGGAGTTCCAAGGTGGGTCAGTTCAGTCTGGTGTATCCATTTGAGGTAGGTCCGATTCCCTCATCCCAGTATTAAGGCTGGGTTAGGTGTTCCTCTCTAGGAAATGGGCTCCAAGATGCCAGTTTATGCACAGGAACACAGTCTGATCCCACCCCTCCAGGCTCTAATTTTTAAAAATGTTTTCCTTTATAATGTTCTGAACTTAGTTGGTGTCTATTATAATGTTTGCCTGATCACTTCTAATAATGTTCCCTTGGATTCTTTCCTTCTTTCAGTTAGTTAGGTCAAGGATCTGATGATTTTGTTCATCTTTTCAAGGAATCAGCTCTTTGATTTGTTGACAGACTGTCTTGACCTTTCATATTTATGTTTTTGTGATGAGACTTGGAATGCTATTGGTTGTATGTCTGATGTGAGATTAGTTTTATTTTGTTTTTTATCCAAGCTTGGTTGATTTTCAACCAGGTATGAAGAACTGGTTGGTTGACCCTTCAGATACTCAGTGCTGACTTTTTATTAAACTGAGTCCAATTCTGTGTTAAACAAGAAAATATGTGAGTTGAACAAATAGCTGGATCTCATTTGACTGATGTGTAATCCATACTACTCAAGATTTATCTGGGAATATGAGGATTCCATGGGTGGGCTGGGGAACTGGCATTTGCCATCTTAGGCTGGATACAGGCTGTAGAACTAAGATGAAGGTTTGGGATAGCAGGGACATGTGATGCTCCAGGGACTCTGTGTTCGACTGAGGCTTGACCTGAGGATTGTGTAAACAGTTGAGGTTCTAGGGACTCATCGGGCTATGCCAGCACACAAATATACATTCCAGGATAGACTTGGAGGTGGGATGTGGTACAGGTTGGGTAGAGTCTGGACTTACTAGATTGGATTAGTGTTGCATGGTTGTATTAAGTGAAACTCAGATCCAGATATTGGGGAAAAGCTGGAATATCAGAGAGAGGAAACAGACCACAGTCAGATCTCACCAGCTATCTTCCAGTTTCCTCAGCCTCACTCCTCTTTGCTTGTGTTGAATAATCTGTCTTCCTATGCCTGCCTTAAATACCTTCTTCATTCAGTTGTTTCACATCTAGGTTAAGATTAATGAATGGTGTGAGTTACTACTATTTGGTAATTAGGACTTGAACTCACAGAAACACAGAAAGATCTTTGTTTCTGGAGTTATGGAATTAAAGGTGTAGGTCACCACTCCCACCCAGTCTTGGTCTTTCCCCATATTAGGATTAAAGGCATGAGTTACCACTGTCTGACCCTCATGGATTGACTGTGAGTAGATTTGTTCTCTGATATTTCAGACTGTTTTTATTAAATATATAACATATCACCACAGATTAGCACACAGGATGTGTGACTTAGGCTAAGTCTGGAGGTTCTTTATAGCATGAATAGAATAGAATCTGGTGAACTCAACACCTGGGCCTGGCACACAAGTTTTGCCACTGGGGCCATGCCTGGAGATTGGGAATGGTATAAAGTTCTTCAAACTGGGTTGGGTGTGGGGACTGGGGAGGGTGTAGGCAGAACAGGGTCAGGTGAACTCATCATTACTAGGTCAGCACAGGATGTAGAGCATGGACTGGTCCTAGAGGGCCCTGTTAGCATTTCTTTCTTTTGTATTTCCCCTTCCCTCTTCTCTCTGCTCTCTTCCCCTCCTCTCTTCTATTCCCCTCTCCTCTCCTTTCCCTTCCTATTAAGGATGGCTAAACCAATCCAGTAGGAGGAAAGGGTCCTTAACTCAGGTAACTGAGTCTTAAATAGTCCCAGCTGACACTGTTAGGAGTCCCACAAGATCATGCTACATAACTAAAATTGTGAGCCTCTGCCTAAGTTAGATTTATGCAAGCTCTCTGGTTGGCAATTCAGTCTCTATGAGTCCCTATATGCCCAGGTTAGTTGGTTCTGTCAGTCTTCTTGTGATGTCTTTGACCCCTCTGGCTTCCACAATCCTTTCCATTCTTCTTCCACAGGATTCTTTGAGCTCTGCTTAATGTTTGGCTGTGGGTTTCTGCATCTGTTTTCATCAGAAACTAGGCAAAGCCTTTTTGATAACAATTGGGCTAGGTAGCAATCTATGAGTGTAGTGTATAGCAGAATATCATTAGAAATTATTTCATTTCGGCCGGGCCGGGCCAAGCACGGATGGGCTCGGCTCAAAGTTTGCGGCTGCTCCTGCACCATGCGCCCGATGTATGGGTGATATACTGCGGAGAGCGGCAGGGTGACAGACGGCCATATTTGCCGGCACGGCCCGAGCCGGTGACAACAAAAAGTGCGTGGGCGTCCGCTGGGCGCTAGGACGGGCACGGGGACGAGGGACCGTTCGGTCCAGGCCTTGGCCTCGCCGCCGCCTCGATGCTCGCGGCCCGGCCGGGCTCTGCCCGGAGCGCCGTCCGCCTGCGGGGATATCGTACAAGCCGAACTTGACCGCGCACATGCCCGCCGCCGCCCTCCACGCCGGAACTGTCCACTCACCCTCCACTAGCATGGCGACATCCTCCCAGTATCGGCAGCTGCTGAGTGACTACGGGCCACCGTCACTAGGCTACACCCAGGGAACTGGAAATAGCCAGGTGCCTCAGAGTAAATATGCCGAGCTGCTGGCCATCATTGAGGAGTTGGGGAAAGAGATCAGACCCACGTATGCAAGGAGCAAGAGCGCCATGGAAAGACTAAAACGAGGCATCATTCATGCCCGAAGCCTGGTTCGGGAGTGCTTGGCTGAAACGGAACGTAATGCCAGGTCCTAGCCCCTGGTCAGTCTGAAGGCCCATCTCGATACCCCGTGGAGATGAGAGGCTTTGTTCAAAATGGCAGTTTTCCTGCCATGGTCATTAAACTCTGAACCCACATTCAAAAAGATTGGGAAGACATTTTGCAGTTACTGACGATGTGCATTTTAAGTAGTTAGGAACGATCCAGCTCTTTTTTTCTTTCCAAGCATTGATTTGAAAGATGTTTGTGAAGCCACTTCACAGCAAGCTATTGTTTGCCCGCAAATATCAGTGTCCCCTTTAATCTCCCTTTGGATACACTTGCCATTTGCATCAACCCAGTTGACTTCCATTCCATGAGCTCACTGCCTCTGAAGACTGGAGTGCAAACCACAGCACGTGTGCGTAGTAGCTGGCCCACCTGTATACGATGTAGACCCTGCTTCATGGAGCTTCTCTGCTTAAGCGTTTGCATGACTGAGTGCTTTGAAGTCAATCTTAAATGCACAAGTTATAAATACAGAAGAAAGAGCAATCTACCCAACCTACCAAGCGTCCTGCAAATGTCCATCCTGAGACTGTAGATCTCAGTTCCGAGTTTACTGTGAGACGATCACAACATCTGGAAGAAACTATTGCATCTTTGTATTTATTACTTGATGTAATAAAGCTTATTTTCATTAACAAAAAAAGAAATTATTTCATTTCACTGACTGTTTTTGTTTTTTATTGTCAGTCATGTCTAGCACTATCCTAGGTCTCTGGGCTGTCTAGCTTCTGGGTCCTGGCTTCCAGGCAGTGTCAGATGTGGGTTCCCTCTAATGGTACAGGTTCTGGGTGGTCCAGTCATTGGTTGGCTACTCCCATAATTTCTGTACCACCTTTATCCCAGCAGATCTTGTAGGGAGGGCAAATTGTATATCAAAGGTTATGTGGTTGGGATGGGATCCCAATCCCTTTATTGGAAGTCTTGCTTGGTTACAGGAGATAGCTGGTTCTGGTTCTATATCTCCTATTACTAGAAGTCTTGGCTAGGATTACTCTCATAGATTCCTGAAAGTTTACAGTGTACTAGGTTTTTAGCTCATCCCAGAGATTCCCCCTAACTATGTTCATAGTAGCTTTAGTTGTAATGGTCAGAGATGGTAAACAACCTAGATGTCCATCAACCATAGAATGGATAAAGAAAACGTGGTACATTCACACAATGGAATATTATTCAGCTTTTAAAAACAATGACATCATGAGATTTGCAGGCAAATGGATGGAACTAAAAGGATTATTCTGCATGAGGTAGCCCAAAACCGGGAAGACAAATATGGTATATATATTTATGAATGGATATTAGCCATAAAGTAAAAGATACCACACCACAATTGACAGCCCTAGAGTAACAAGGAGGGCTTAAGGCTGGAGAAGGCTCATGAATCTCACTGTGAAATAAAAATAGACATCACAAGTGAATTGAAAGAGTGATCCAGATGGGGATGGACATAGGATCAGGTTGGGGAGAGGATGGAGGAAGAGAGTACTGGGAGATTTTAATTTTTTCTCTTTGGATTGTCTGTGGATTATGGGACTCCAGGAAACAGCTATGTGTGTTGGTCTCTGGTACGAGCACTGTGTGAAGGAAGTGAAATGAAACAGAGGAAAAACAAAGCTCAGTATTCAGTCACCACCAATTTATTGTCAGTATTAATACAATCCAGTTATTTGAATCCAAAGACATGAAACAAATATGTGACAGTCAAACAAAAAACAAGATGGCAAGCTTCCTTTCCATCTAGTTAGTCATAATATCTCTACATAGGAGGATCAGTAAACCACTCATATTTCCATGCTGTAATACATCCAAAGTTTTCTAATCTGAAGCAATTTCTTACAAGTAGAAACAAAGATCTTTCTTGCTGAAATAAAGTTAAGGTGCACAGTTGGATCATTTGGTCATGCACTTCTTATCTAGCTGCTAGGGAGAAGCATCTAAAGCAAAATTTGAATGCCTCTTGTTCACTCACTGATTTAAAATGTACAAAAAAAAGTATCTTGGTGATTTGGGTAAAAATAGATATCACTAATGCTCTGTTCTTTCTTTTTTTATCTTTCTCTTGCCATCTAACAAAATATATATTAAAAATTAGACTGTATGTTGACATAAGATAAAGCTTTGGCAGCTGGAATGATAATACATTTATAATATAGCCCCTTTAAACTACAAGCTTAGCTATAGAACCATCCCTAACTAAATAATAATCTTTCAGATAGATACTTTAATCAAACCCCAAACTCTAAGTTATTCTTCCAAACTTAATCCCATTAAACACCACTTTACGTTATTCTTCAAAACTTAATTTTTCTAATCTAAGCATTTATTCATTGCAATAGATCCTAACTAAAATCCCAAATATCATACTTTTTGGGGGAGGAACTCGATAACAAGGAATATAGGCTAATTTCCATTTTAAAAGAAAGAAAGAAAGCAGATACGACCAAATGGAGAAAGAAATTGCACAGTGAGTTCTGAAACAATTTCTCATTTCTTAAATTAATATTTAAGTTAATTTTCTCTCAGTTCTTACTCACTCTGAGAGTTAACATCTCTGCTCTTGGACATACTCATAGAGTGGAGTGCTTTTATTGAAACTGTGAGAACCCAAGCCATCCCCAACTCTCTGATAGTCAGAATCACCTTGACTCTTGTTCACATTGCCAAGTGACAATTGACCAGTTGTATTGGATCTACTGTGTCCATGTGAAGGTGTAAATTGCACAAAGTCACAACCTGAGGAGGTTTCTACTTGCCTATACACATGCATTGATTGATTTTCATTACAAACTGAGGGGTTACAGTTAGGTTTCCAATTGTTTCCACATCTCCCATTTGATTGAGGTTGCTCATAACTAGAATATTGACCATATCCAGAACCACATGATCCAGAACTAAATGAGTGACATTGAGCAGACCCATATTGCTGTGAACTAGGACACAGACCAGATCTGGGACAATTTTGTCTAGAAATAGAAGAGGAATAGGTACCAGACCCATATTGTCCAGAGCTAAAACCCTGACTACATCCAACCTGATGTGGGTTCTTATTAGAATAATGACTCGAAGGACATTCATATTGGCCAGAGTTAAAAGACTGACTTAAACTAGACCCTTGTTGACCATAGCAGGAAGACTGGTTTGAATTTGATCCTGATGTTGGACTATATTGTCCATAGCTAGAAGATTGATTTATAGTGGTTCCATGGTGACTGTAAGTAGACTGACCTGAACTAGATACTTGGTTACCAAAGCCTGAATACTCTACTGAGCCAGAACCACATTGGCTAAAGTTAGAGGATTCTCCACAGGTAGGCTCATGGTGATTACTAGAAGAAGGATGATATAATCCAGGCCTTTGCTGGTCATAGCTAGAAGACTGGCAAGAAGTGGTACCATGTGGATGATCAGAGGTATGTGACTGACCAGAGCTATATATAGAATCCCTAGATAGTGGTAAATGGCTTGATGATGAACAGTGTTGTCCATGGCCAGAATACTGACAAGTATCAGATCCATGCTGTTTACACATTGATGACTGACCAGAGAAAGAACCATGTTGCCCATTACCACAGGTCTCACCTTGCACAGACCCATATTGACTCCAGCCAGAATTGCCTCCTGAGCCAGACCCATACTGTGGGGAGCCATAGGTCTCCCTTGATCTAGACCTATTCCTACTCTGGCTTGATGACAAGCTTGATCCTGATCCATGCTTACCACAGCAAGTAGACTGACCTGAACCCCAGCCTGACAACTGTCCATCTGAGATGCCATGTTGGGCAATACCAGAGGATTGACCTTGCCCATATCCTTGCCCTGTGGACCCAGAAGATGGTCCTGATGCAGAACCATATGCACCTGAGGCAGAAGGCTGGCCTGACTCTGAGTTGTGTGTGCCAAAGCTAGAAGACTGACCACAGCAAAATCCATATTGACTACCCACTGACTTTCCAGAGAAGGAACCATGTTGCCTAGGACCAGAAGATTGACCTTGCCTAGATGCTTGTTGACTAAAGCCAGAAGATCCTTCAGATCCAGACCCATATCTATGGGATTCAAAGGACTCCCTTGAGCTAGACCTACTCCTCTGCCTGGATCCTGACCTATGATTGCCATGGTGGGTGGGTTCACCTGAGCCCCTGACTGATGACTGTGTCGATGGAGTGCCATGTTGGACAGTAGCAGAGGACTGACCTTGCCTGGATCCATGTTGATTAAATCCAGAAGTGCCTCCT